>JAESVK010065517.1:0-24211 GCA_017140935.1 Hamamelis virginiana
TTGGCTACAAACAAAACCTAAAATTGTTAGAGCTTCGCAGAAAATTGGCTGCCTCATGAATGACATAAGGTCCCACGAGGTAAGGTTACATATATTATTAGAATATTTTTCATGAAGTAGGCTTCTAAGATTTGATTGATTATATATATTCTTCTATTTAATTTGTTAAAAATTGGTTTAATTTATAGCCTGTAATGAATATACGATTAAGTCAATATACATAAACGGGTCTTTAGTTATTTTGTTTCCTCTAAGTTGTTTAAATGTAAAATTTAAAGGCCGAGCAAGAGAGAGGACATGTTGCTTCAAGCGTGGAATGCTACATGAAGCAATATAATCTCTCAGAGGAGGAGATAACTGAAGAGTTTCTAAGAATGGTTTCAGAAAGTTGAATCAATTTGAATTCTGTATTTTCTCATTAATGTATTGTGTTACATTGCTCTATTTATAGAGGATTACAAAGAGATTAAAGATAAGATAAAATACATATTAATATAATATATGGTTAACACCCCCCTTCAAGTTGAAGGTGGTCTCCTTGAAAGCTTCAACTTGTCACGTAAAAATTTGAATCGAGTGGAGCTTAATCCCTTAGTAAGAATATCTGCAAGTTGATCATGAGTAGAAATAAACTGAACAATTAAGTCCTTTCGTGCAACCTTGTCTCGAACAAAGTGAAAGTCAATCTCGACATGTTTGGTACGGGCATGGAAAACTGGGTTTGCAGTGAGATAAGTGGCACCAAGATTGTCACACCACAACGTAGGAGCTTTTGGGAGAGAATAACCGAGTTCAAATAGAAGCGATTGCAACCATGTCACTTCAGCAGTTGCATCAGCAATGGCTTTATATTCGGATTCAGTAGAAGATCTTGAGACTGTACGTTGTTTTCTGGAGGACCATGAGAGGAGATTGGAACCCAAGTAAACCACATAACCAGTAGTGGAGCGGCGATCATCCGGGCACCCAGCCCAATCAGAGTCAGTAAAGACATGAATATCGGAAGAGCTATGTTTGGAAATGAGAAGACCATAATCTTGGGTAAGTTGAAGATACCTCAAGATACGTTTAGCAGCCATCCAATGATCTTCAGTTGGAGCGTGCATGAACTGACAGACTTTGTTAACAGAAAAGGCAATGTCTGGTCAAGTCAAAGTTAAGTATTGGAGAGCACCAACGATTTGCCGATATAAAGTTGGATTGGATAGTGGCACACCGCTATTTTTAGAGAGTTGTTGCCCAGTAGAACAAGGTGTTTGCACAGGTTTGGAGGTAGCCATCCCGGATTTCTTAAGAAGATTTATGGTGTATTGTTGTTGAGACAAAAGAAGACCTTTAGGATGAGGAAGAGCTTCAATTCCAAGGAAGTAGTGCAGATAACCAAGGTCTTTTATTGAAAATTCAGCACCAACACTGTGAATAAGATCATTTAGGCGTGCCAAATTGTTGCCTGTCACAAGAATGTCATGCATTACTACAAAAACTGCCTATAACAAGTGTTGTAAACCCTCGTCTTTGTGCTAAGACGAGGGTTATAAAAGAGTTGTCTATTCTAGGGTCGTGAAAAAAAAGAAGAGGGTTTGGGAACCCTCGTGATTTTGAACAAAAGACGAGGGTTCAACACACTCGTCTTTTCTAATAATAACGAGAGTTATGCACCCTCGTCTTTTCTCAAAATAACGAGAGTCTTGCACCCTCGTCTTTTCTAACAATGACGAGAGTTTTGCACCCTCGTCTTTCCTCAAAATAACGAGGGTTTTGCACCCTCGTCTTTGTTCAAACAATGAGAGTTTCAAACTTGTCTCTCCTAAAAAAGACAAAGGTTTAAAACCCTCGTGTTTTCTCTTTCTAAATTTTTTAAAAAAAATATTCCATTTGGATCCATAATATGGCCCATATATGACCTGTAATATTTCGTTTGGATCCATAATAATATAACAATTCTAGTTTCAATATGACATGCATATTTCTTGTAATCTGTATACATGCAATCACATTCACAAACCCACCAATAAAGTGCAAGAATTATTAAAAAAGAAAGAAATTATAATATACATA
This sequence comes from Hamamelis virginiana, assembly GCA_017140935.1. Lineage (NCBI taxonomy): Eukaryota > Viridiplantae > Streptophyta > Magnoliopsida > Saxifragales > Hamamelidaceae > Hamamelis > Hamamelis virginiana. The sequence goes on from JAESVK010065517.1 coordinate 2,059, forward strand.
AAATCCAAAAGTCTTCAAGATATATCTGATACATAAGTTAAAAGTGGCATGTACACTCAATTTGGAATCCTAACTATATATACACAATCAAGTCATCATATATATATATATATATATATATATATATATATATATATATATATTCATCAACTTGAAAGCATCACAACCCGCATCAAAAATTGTCACTGCAAAAGAACATCATAAAATTTAAGTGATGAAATCTATCAGAAGATAAAAATAATTGACATGCATATTCTATATAGATTGACATGATAAAGGAACCCAAAATACTAACCCTCATTACAATGAGATATGGCTTCTCTGTAGACTTGACCTGCATATACATCACAAGAGATATTATTATTAAGTGATGAAAGCAAATAGTATTCAAGTTTTGGTAAGTACAGTGCATCAAAATCTAGTTACAAGATTAATGACATAAGAAGCACTTCTCAACTCATTTGTTTCCTTACAAATGGAGAATAGTATATCAGATCACAATGAGCCAAAACTTACTTCTCATTTCAGTTTCAAAAACTTACTTCTAAAGCTCTTATATCATATCACAGTGAGCCAAAACTAAGGCTCATAAATTTATATCATAAAAAATAAATAATAAATAAGATAAGGAAATCAAGATTGCTCACAACCTTGTCTAGTTAGGGCCTGGGCCCCCTGGCCAACTTATACAAGTAAGATCAACTCAAATCAGTAAGAAAGATTTCTGACTATTCCAACTATAAGCCAACAATTTTGCATTAAAGTGAAGTAAAAACTTCCAAAAATGAGTAAGAAATCATAGAAAAAAAAAATTCACATCTCCAAAAAGTGGTAATATGAACAGGCTAGTCACTGGTGGTATTATGGTGGACATGCAGCTTTAAAAATATAATAAATAAAACAAATACTAACTCAGGGCCCATTATAAGCTACCACTTCTTGTTTTTTAAATTAACTATTACTTTGCACACTCAAAATTTTAACTTTTAAAAGCAATACTTTGCACACTCAAAACTTTAACTAATTTTTGCTTTTAAAAGTAAAAAACAAAAAGTGGTAGCTTATCCAAACAGACCCTTAGTAATAGAACAAAAAAAGAATTACTAAAACATGAAGCAACTAACTTTTGAAAGAAATACTAGTTTAAATTTACCCGGTGGAGGATGTATCCTGTAAAACATAAATGTGTTGGAATCTAAAAAAAATAAATATATGTGCTCGCATCATGACAAACTGTTGGTTTCCATAATTTCCAACCCAAAACCAAACCATCACTAAAAGATACTAAACCAAACCAAATAAATGTAGGTTTGGTTTGGGTCAGTTTCAGTTTAGTTAAACAATTTTATAATTTTGAATTTTTAAAGATTTCTTCAATTGATTACTGACTTAAATTTAGATTAAAATTAAAGAGCCCAAAACCTCCTGAGACAGGCCATGAGGCAACCCAAAAACTGTTGGTCTAGCAGCCAGGAAGAGGAGCTCATTTGTAGTGAGAAGAGGGAGGAGTCCTCCTCACTCCCAGCTGATGTAGGATATAAGAGCCTTCCATTGAGTTGGTCTTAGAAACTGATAAAATGTATAAGGATATTAAACACTATAGCCAATGGTTTGAAATTCCACATTGGAAAGAGGAAAAAATTGGGCAGTGGGGGGAGGGGGTTAATCTCCCTTTCCTTGAAGGCCGGCGTCCTTCCCCATGAATGCTTTCTTATGCTTAGGCGTGAGCAAGAATTTGATATATGATACTAGTAATAGACCATTCTATAGTGGTGCAGCATGTTAGTGTATCATGAATAAAAAAAATTATAACACACTATAAAATATAATTATCATGGGTTTGTTCAATGTTATACAAAGATATATCAATTTATATTGGAACATAAAATAACCTTAAAGCTAGTAAAGAATAAGTTAAATGAGTCAGTAGTCCTAATTAAAGTGAAAAAGTTAAAAGTTCAAGAGAAAAACATTAACAGGTTCTCCAAAACATGAAATTGAGCAACTAAAGCAATAAATGGAACTAAAAAGGAAAAGATGGCATGCTAAATGGAAAGCGCGAAAGAAATTTCTAAAATCATGACTAGTACCTGTATTTGGTTAAAAGAGGATCATCCATCATCTCCCTGAGTAACACCCCATCTGTGAGAAATTTGATCATAGTTACACCCTGTGCTGCTAAAACAGGAAAATTCACAGCATTCATGACATGCAACTACAGGCTGAACAAAAGATAATGATCCCTAAGAGAGTCTCTGAGTTCTATTTCCATTAACTAGAGCCTTTCAATTGTTCAAATGGTATGCCAAAGCAGGATGCAGTATTTGCATGTACAGAAGCTGCCCAAAGGGTAAAAGATAATACAACCAGAGAATACTTGAGATCTTGAATAAAGAATAAAGAAAGTAGGAGGTTGCACTGTATTAGTAAGATCTTCAAATCGAATCGTGTAGCCAACTTCCTCCCCAAGCTTAACCCCCATCTCTTCAGCCACCCTCGATGCAACAGCCTGTGCATTGGTACCGGCTAATAGTTGTTAGAAATAAATTATAATGAAATTATTCTAAATTGAACCATTATGAAAATGCGGGCCACAATTGAAATAGAAACTAAACTCAGTAAGGCATTTAAGACTAATGAAAGAAATGGGAGTACAGTAGGAGGCTTAATCCATTACAAATTACGAAGGATTTTGATCATGTTGAAGCCTTGACCGCTAAGAAGAGTATTCACTCCAGTCTAGGCTTATGTCTCCAAGGGTTAATTTTAGAAGGCAATTCTTTAAAGATCATTCATGAATTGCAGGATATTTGCATTGATGCCAGATATGTGCTTTTTTATGCAAAAGGAACAATGAAACATGCAACCACATGGCTAGTCTTGTGACCCAATATACCCCTGCATGATTATCCAAATATCTCTATAAGATTTCTTTCCAGGGCCAATGACGATTCCACCATGATTGTCATGACACTTGGTCAACGTTTAAAATTCAACTCTTCAACTCTTTAGGAAACTTTTTATATTTCAAGTTTTAACAAAATTAAGCTAGAAATTTACAAAACAACAATGAATAAATCATCTAACCCAGATTATTATTCCAATGTCAAACTGGTTCAAATTATTCAAGTTCTTGGACAGAAGCCGCACCAGTCAACATTTCTTCTTTTGAAATCTAGCTTAAGTCTTAACATACAATAGGAAAGAGGGGAAGGGAGAAAAAAAATGTAAAGTGACACAGTTTGCATCGGTTAACCTCTATAAGATCATATCTAAATTCTTCTTATACTTATTAATTGGTTATCCTTTGAACCATCTTAACTTAGTTTGCCTTTATTAAAAGGAGACAAATTGTTAATGATATTTTCAACTGATATGGACATGGTGAGGAAAAACTTAACTCAACTCAACAAAGCCTTAATCCTATAAACAAAATCCAAAACTAAAAGAATTTAAGATTAAAGCTTGGAGCACCATTAGAGTTTAAGATTAAAGCTCACAATGAGCAACAATGACTGCTGTAGGTTATCACCCTCATCAAAGCCACTTAAAACTAAAAATCAAACCATCCAGCAGCTCATACACAACATGCAAATCCCTTCAACTCACTAGATTGTAAAAATATCAGTTTTAATTGAGAAGTTAATCTCATGCAACACGGATCAACCGAGAACCACCGTTAAAATCCCAAAAATTTAAGGTTCACATTAGAGCAGCCATAACTGTTGCTCACGGCACCTTCAATTTAGCCACAAAAAAAAAAACTCAAATTAAATCATTTCCTTCCATCGGATTCCCACATGCATGATTAAACAAAACTAAATATGGTCACTAGATTTAGAAATGTAGAATGATCACCGAGTAATTTAAACAAACACAGCCCGAAATGTGGGTACAAAAACAGAGGCTTCAAGAAAAATCCCAAATCAGTTTTCAAACTCATAAGTTTGATTTAAAACCTCATTACAGTTAAAGACTTACTCACAACAAGTTCATAAACATAAAATCCACCGTTTAAAATCAGTTTAGAGGGAAACCCACCAAGAACAAGATCAAACCCATAAATTGTGCTTTATAATCACCCCAAAACCGTAAATACCCATGAGAAGGGAAGAGAAATGAACATGCAAGGAACTTCAGACTCAATAAACCCATAAACCCCTTATGTGCAAGATAAAATCAACTCAGAACTCTTCAAATCGGAAGATATCCCAAGAGAAAAGGAAGAAAAAGAAAATACAAAGCTTAAACTCACCTTGGCCTCAACGAAAATGGAGTCCGGTGACTTCTCCGATGAGGATCCGGCCAAAACTCCGGTGACGGCAGCCCCTCGACACTCGGCTGCTCCCTCCCGATCCTCAAGCTCTCTCTCCCCCTTTCTCTCTCTCTCTCTCAAAATTAGGTTTTCTCAAAATGAAGATTAAGAATGAAGTAAAAGAAAGGGGCTGTTTGGTTTTTAGAAAAGGAAAGAAAGAAAAAGGACACGGTTGGTATTTTAAAAGACGAGGGTTTTATACCACCCTCGTCTTTTCTAGCCTTTTAACAAGTGTTTTTTAAAAACCCTCGTTTTTATTGACTTTTTACGACAGTTTTAGAGCACCCTTGTCTTTTCCCAAAATTCCTGGTCGTTGTAGCCCATTTTTCTTGTAGTGTCATCAACATATACAATAACATAAATTTGAACATTATTACGAGAAAAGATGAAAAGAGATGGATCTGTTTTGGAAGCAGCAAATCCTTGACATAACAGGAAAGATGAGAGGCGATGAAACCATGCACGAGGTGCCTGTTTGAGGCCATATAAAGATTTGTGCAGTCGATAGACATAGTCAGAATGTGTAGGATCAACAAACCTAGGAGGTTGAGTCATGTAGACTTCTTCATCTGGCGCTATGCTATGACTCTTGAGTTTAATGCTTTAATTCAGAATGGCACATGGACCCTTCATAAGCCTCACCCTCAAATGAATATTGTTGGCTGCAAATGGGTTTACCGAATCAAAAGGCGGTCCGATGGTTCAATTGAAAGATATAAAGCAAGGCTGGTTGCAAAAGGTTTTCATCAACAGCATGGTCTTGATTACAATGAGACCTTTAGTCCTGTTGTTAAACCAACCACTATTCGTACTATCTTGTCCATTGCCATTTCACATGGATGGTCTATTCGTCAATTGGACGTGAACAATGCCTAACAGTAGTAGGAGGAGGTAATTTTGCAATTAAGTCAACCTTATAAGCTTTGTCAACCTCTATCCCCCTACTAGATACTATATGCCCAAGCACGATGCCCTCCCGAACCATGAAATGGCTCTTCTCCCAACTAAGAACAAGATTTGTCTCACAACATCTCTTAAGTACTTTTGAGAGATTAGAGAGGCATTCATCAAAAGAAGGACCGAAAACAGAAAAATCATCCATAAACACTTCCAAATATTCTCCTATCATATCAGAAAAGATAGAAGTCATACATCGTTGGAACGTGCTCGGGGCATTACATAGGCCAAAAGACATACGCCTAAATGCAAATGTCCCGAATGGACAGGTAAATGTTATTTTCTCCTGATCCTCGGGGTAAACCGCTATTTGGTTATACCCTGAATAGCCATCTAGGAAGCAATAGAAACTCTGCCCAGATAATCTCCCTAAAATTTGGTCAATGTAAGGCAGAGGGAAGTGGTCTTTCCTAGTCTTGGAATTTAACTTTCTATAGTCTATACAGACTCTCCAACCAGTGGTAGCTCTTGTAGGGACTAGAATACCCTCTTCGTTTGCTATCACTGTAATCCCAGACTTCTTAGGAACCAATTGAGTAGGGGAAACCCACTCACTATCAGAAATTGGGTAAATGATACCCGCATCCAACAATTTTAAAACTTCATTTTTAACTACCTCTTTCATATTCGGGTTTAACTTACGTTGGGCATCTCTAGAAGGATTAACACTTTCCTCTAGGTGAATACGGTGCTGGCAGATTGACGGGTCTATACCCTTTAAATCAGCGACCGACCATCCTATGGCTACTCTGTGCTCTTTCAAAACAGATAACAGCTTACCTTCCTGATCTAGACTCAATGAAGATGAAATTATGACAGGCAAGGTGTCACTGTTACCCAAAAAGGCATACTTGAGATTAGCCGGTAGAGGCTTTAACTCAAGTTGCGGTGGAGACTCAAAAGACGTAGGGGAAGGGACACTGGCAATAGACGGAAATGGCTCAACCCTAGGTCTCCAAGGCAATCTTTCTACAGAGGAGGTAGAATCTAAAACAAGATTCACCTCCATGAATGAATGCTCCAGGTCATGGTCCTCGAACCCAAAGTAATTAAGACATGTTTCTAACGGGTCCTTGGACAGAAGATAAGGTGTAGCTTCCTCTACCACTTTATCTATGATATCTACAAAAGAACAATCCTCAAAGTTATGAGGTTGATTGGCTGTACTATAAACCTGCAGCCTGGTTTTCATGTTCCCAAAAGACACCTTCATTATGCCAGTCCTACAATGAAGGACTGCATTAGCAGTTGCCAGAAGAGGTCGTCCTATTATAACCGGGATTTGAGGCCTATCAATATCTACAGGCTCCATATCCAAGACAATAAAATCTGCAGGAAAGACAAAAGAATCTATCTTTACCAAAACATCCTGCAGTATTCCTCTAGGTACCTTAGTGGACCTATCTACAAATTGTAGGATCGTAGGTGTGGTTTGGAGTGTTCCAAGCTCCATTTTGGCGTAAATTGAATATGGAAGAATATTCACACTTGCGCCAAAATCGACTAACGCTCTATCAATGAAATGACTTCCTAAGAAGCAAGGTATAGTTGGCGTTCCAGGGTCTTTTCTCTTTATTGGAGCTTGAAATTGACACACAGCACTTGCTATGTCAACAGGAGCTATAGTTTTAGACAGATGAACACGCTCCTTGCGTTGCTGTGTGCACATTTCCTTCAAAAATTTAGCATATGAAGGAATCTGTTTAATGGCATCTAATAAAGGTAGATTGATATGAACACTTTTAAACACCTCTAACATATCCGACATGCTAGCCCCTTTTTTCGCTCTCCTCTCAGGCGCAATCAGCGCAGATGGGAATGGGGCTTTTGGCACATAAGATGCCAGTGGATCGTTTAAAGCTGCGGGATAGTTATCCCTCGAAGCTTCAGACTCTTTCTCTTTTGCAGGTTCTTTCTCTCTTTCTCTCTCTTTTTCACTCTCTTTTTCTCTCTCTTTCTCCCCAACTCTATTGTCGACCACTTTCCCACTTCTCAAGACTGTAACAGCCTTAACATCCTCATTACATGGTAGGTTCTGAGAAATAGAACTTTCAGCTACAAAAGCTCCCTTGAGATTGGCAACAGCCTGACTCGGAAATTTTCCTTCCTCTCTGCGACTAAATGAAGCCGCAAGTTGGCCCATTTGGGTTTCTAACTTGGAAATAGATTGGGAATGGGAATGTGTGAGTTGTGCTGAAGCCTCTAGACCTTTCAGGGTAGCTAGGACTTGTTCCTCAAAACCAGGCGTTCTATGAGGTTGTGGTGGTGGTTGAGTCACAGCTTGACTCTGATACTGAGGTGGAGGTGCTTGAGGAGCACCATAACTTGGGTACTGGGGTTGCATCAGTGGTGGTCTATAGGGTTGAACAACAGCAGGATTACTGCTATATGCGGGTCTTACAGGCTGACTAGGATTGGATCCTCTAGGCTGACTAGACCACTGGAAATTGGGGTGAGTCTTCCACCCAGGATTGTAAGTATTGGAATAAGGGTCATTCCTAGGTGGTGCATATCCTTGAGCAGCATTAACCTGCTCTTGGACAAACTCAGGGTACTGGCCTACCATAGGACAATATGGGGTCTCGTGAGCTGGGTCAGTGCAAATATTGCATACCAAGTTGACAGGTTTCACATGGGCCTTAGAAGATTGCCCTTGTGCCGCTATTAATTGGTCAAGTTTTTGAGACAGGGCCTCAACTTGCTTGTTTGCCAAGACTTGGGTATCCACCTCATAAATGCCGCCCTTTTTGGGAGGTCTTTTCTTCACTAATGCATCATCACGGTTACCTAAAGACATCGAGGCCATGTGAAAAGAATCCTCACTTAATGCTTCAAATAACGCCCACATCTCATCCTCACCTTTACTTAAGATAGCTCCCCCACATGCAGATTTCACAGTCTGCGTGTCACCCTCAGTTAAACCTCTAACAAAAGATTCTATGATTTGCCACTTAGGTACATCATGATGGGGGCATAACCTAAGAAGTTCTTTAATTCTTTCCCAGGCTTAATGAAAAGATTCCTGTTCATGTTGGACGAAGTTTGTTATACCTCGTCGCATTTGGTGAGTTTTACCAACAGAGTAAAATCTAGACATGAATAATTTCTGAAGCTGTTCCCAAGTAGTGATAGGGACAGGGGTTTGGAGAGTACAAAGCTAGTGTTTGGCCTTATCTTTTAAGGAAAACGGGAATAAAAACAATTTCAGGGATTCTGGATGGAAACCCTGAATTCGAATAGTATAACATATCCCTAAAAATTCCTGCAAATGGTCATATGGGTTTTCTCTATCTAACCTATAAAACGTAGGAAGCATTTGAATGGTAGCATGCTTAATCTCATAGATGAGATTCTCAATGTGCGGGATTTGGATACAGGAGGGTGGATTAAAACTATTGGGCATGAAATGATCCCTAAGAGTTTTAAGACCTTGAGGTGCTTGAATATTATCTGCAGGTAACATGACAGTGTGTGCAGATGATTCAACCATATCTAAATGATGCAAAGGTACTGACTCACTGGACTGACTTTGAGAAGCTTTAGCAGCTCTCAGAGTTCTTTCTAATTCAGAGTCTAAAGGAATTACGTTAAAGGACAACGACCTTCTACCCCGCATACAATGAGGTCTCCACAGATAATCAAGGAATTTAATAAACAAAAAGTGAGCAGTTAATCTTTAGCTTTTAATTTGTTATTTTAAGCGCGCGGGAGTGAAGCTCCCAATTCCTGATTTCAGCCACCTGTAGTGAAAATAATAAATAATAATTATAATATATAGATATTAACAGTATAAAAGAATATATATTAAGTAATATTAACAGTATTAATATTTACGACTTAAATTAAATCCAAATATTCTTTTTAATTGAACCGTAAATTCCCCGGCAACGGCGCCAAAATTTGATCGACTCAAATGACAAGGGAGAATATTCCTTGTTAGTGATCAAGATTAATTAATTTATAAAACCGCGTGACTGTTAATCTCAATTCGATTGTGACTAGTGAGCACCGGTGTCGAACCACTGGGAAATGCAGGTTTATAATAAAAGACTATTTAGAATTAATCTAAGTGCAAGAATATTGTCAATTTGAGTTGGTGGTAAAAGGTGCTCCGATTGGGTCGAAGCGAAAAATACCGAATTTTAATAACTGGTTAAAAGCGCGATTAATTTGATGGAATGAGCGGAACTTGGGTGAGAAGCCCATTGAATATCAATTATACAATTTATATTTTATAAAATCCTCAATATAGTAATTATGTATGGTGGTTCTTCCAACTACAAGAAGGAAGTCCCAAAAAGATTATGAATACAGGACCGGCAAGTTTATCCTTGAAAAGAATGGAATATCGCTATCCACCTTAAATGGGAATAAAGCATGCTGGTTTGTATTCATACCAGTAAGTACCATTGCATAATTATATAATTGCAATCACAGATATACAATTATATGATATTATATTTAGCGATAGTGTGCGGTAAAACCTTCACAACTATGCAATCACATAATACAAATAGAGGGGTGTTTATAAAATAGGACTGTATAACGAATCCAACTTCATCATCACCCAAGCTTGGAGTATTAGCTACACATCAATGGAGGAGAATATCCCTTATCCATGACAAGCTCTAAGGGTTCACGGGATGGAAAAGTAAAATAAAAGCTGTAATTAATTGACTGAAGAAATAAGGAAAATGGCGAAAATAAATAAAGAAAAGTGACTGAAGTAAATAAAGAAAAGACTTAAGTAAATAAAGAAAAAGACATTAAAAGTAAAGAACAATTCTCAAGTGAGAATTGAGCCATGCATAAAAAGGGAAAATAGCAGAAAAGTAAAGTACTGAAAGTAAAGACTGTATATTTAAAGAACAATCCTCAAGTGAGAATTGAGCCAGGCATTAAAAGAAAAATTGCAAAAATTGGAATTTGCTGAAAAAGTAAACTGCCGAATAAAATGCAAAATTAAACTGTAACTTGAAGTCTATTAAAAATAACAGAGTAATGATTCAGAGCAAAAGTCTTGAACCCTTTTAAAGTCATCGTTACACATGTATTTATAGAAGGAAAACGTACAAGACGAAAATACCCTCAAAATATCTCAAAATATCTAACAATGCCCTCAGCCGCCTGACTTCTATCGATAGCGAAGGAGCGCTATCGATAGAGGCACTATCGATAGCGAACTCCTGGATATCGATAGATATATGGAACTTTGACTTTTCATGCAGAGATCCTTTGCAGACTTTTTCGTACTTCAATGGCTCTAGCTGATCATTCCTGGATGCTTTATTTAATGCACAATGATCATCACGGCTTCATAGGTGACGACTTTAATTCGTACAATCTGCACATATTTCTTGAAACAGAGAATTTAGCCCAATCGTGCAGATCTTTATGAAAAATGACATTTATTATAATATTATTTATATAAGAGAACACAGTAATACCATAGTTGAAGGTATGATTGAGGTTCAATCAAAACAATCCAATCAAACCCAGCGCGATGCGTATGTTTTTAGATAGTTCAATACTTCTCTATATGGAAAGCAAGTAAACACAAATTAACACAACCCTTTATGGAATGAATTGGCAAGCACTTGTCCTGATATTGACATTAATTAAATGAGAGAGATACCTATGGGATACTTCCAAGTAATAATATAATATTGCGACTTAAAAATTGTTGTGGACTGGATCATTGCTAGAAAATGCACCATGTGGTACCTATGGGATTTTTGGGAGGAACTTTGGAGGGTTCTGATGGTGTTCAATTCTTGGTGGTACATCAATTTAGAGAAGGAAATTATGCGGCTGACTTTCTAGCTCGGATGGGTGAGCAGGGTTTGACTATGAGACAGTTTTCGCATGAGAATCTTTCTATGTTATTAAGAGGCATAATCAGGATGGACAAGCTGAGTTTTCCTAATCTTAGAGTATGAGGTTCCGGAAAAAAATAAAGGAATTGGGTATAAATGGAGTGAAACAAGTGCAAATAATGGAAGGGATGCAAAGAAGCTAAAAGTGAAGAAAGTTATAGCTGCATCACACAGCAAATAAAGGCTATCAAGGCTACGTGGGAAGATTCATATAAAATCTATGTTGGAAGATTGAAAAAGACAAGGAAGGAAATGAATGGCAAACGATTCCAAAAGAGGTGGACCCAATCCTACGCAACAAGCCATTTGCTGAGAATGGGAGGATTAATAGAGATAATAGAAGATTAAATAAGTTGGAAGTGGGATGTATCAGCAATCCAAAAAAAAATGCATCAAAGAGTTGAATTACCGATAATCCATGACCTCAATTATCGGTAATTGAAGACAAATACAGAAATCCGAAAACCAGAAGCAGCATATTACCAAAAATTCTCATGTAATTATCGGTAATTCAAGAGAATTCAACAATTACCAATAATGGGCAATATGTATTATCGGTAATTGTATTCTAGTTTTTTGTTTTTGGTGTTATTTGAACTCTTATTGTACTATTTTTCTTTCTCTCTTAATAAAATTTTGAGGTTGATGGTATAAAAAAAAAGAGAGAGAGAGAGAGAGAGAGAGATACATGCATTAGAAATTGGACTGCGCCATGCAAAGAATCCTCAAACATTTGACAATAGAGTGGAGAGTAATTTTTTTAAGAGTAAGCACACATATAAATTTATGTGAGAATTTGAGTTTTTAGACAATGTGGGATAGGCTAGTATTTTGAAAAACTGACCATTTGATTAAATATTCTACTTATGCATGTCATGTATATAAAAAATTATATGATCCGATCGTAATTTATGCACGTTAGTTTCTAAATTACAAACTGTAAAGAATTATGACAACTTTTACCATTGAATACTATCATAATTTTTCATAGCCAGTATCTTTGAAACCAACCGTTAGATCACACTATGATTTTTGGCATGCTCATCATTTATATAAAAATAAATAAAGAAATTATCTACTCTAATTTAATGATCAGTTTTTCAAAATACCATCCTATATTGGTTAAAAACACAAGTCCCCATATAAGCTTACATGTGTACGTACCTATAAGAAAAGAGCTTGTAGACAAGGCCGATCCTGAGATTTTGGATGCCCTAGGCAAGCTCCTAAAATGTACATTGCTCCTAATATATATTAACAAAAAAAAAAATTGCATGTAAAATTTTAGTTCTTGAACCTTACTTTTTCATAAAGCTAAAACCTACAATAATCAATTCATAAAGCAAGTTTTGAATTGGCTCATCCCGAACCTCCTATCACTATTACAATATATATATATATATATATATAGAGAGAGAGAGAGAGAGACACACACACACACACACACACACAAAGAGCTTCTAATATAAGGTGCGCATTATGCAACTTTGCGAAAGGTGGCCCCTATAGGGCCCAATGCGGAAGCGGATTTTTAAAAACTGACCGTTGGATTAAATGAACTGGTTATGAGTTTCATGTTTGTCAAAAATCATAGTGATCCAACGGTCAGTTTATGAAAAATATTAGAGTGAAAAATGGCATTGTAAAAATTTGTTTGTTTTCAACAATCGCAGTTCTTTTTTTCATTTTTCATTTTTTTTTTTCCCAAAAAGATGATAGAAAATGTTATTAATGAAAAAAAAAATTGCATTAATTACAAATCCTTTTCCAACAAAGGTTCTAACCAGAATGGACCTCACAGACAACTGATATTTTCTCTATAAAAAGACCCACAGAGTCTCGAACATGCAACAACACCAATGCGTCCTTTTTTTGAATCCTTAATTAGCCAAAACCCATCAAAATTTAATTACCTTAAACAAGGGAAAGGTTGGAGGAGACCATGAATTTCTAGGATTTACCAGAATAGGTATTGTCACCTGAAACCTGGCATCTAGCTGCATCTTTTGTTTTTTTTTTTTTTTTAAAGCTTAAGCAAACTCATTTGCATCTTGGAGAGCTTTGGCATTTACTTGAATAGGATCATAATCTGTATTTTGAGATACTAATATTGGATCATTATAATTTTTAGTATGCATGATCAGGGCCGATCCCGAGAGTTTGGGGGCTCTAGTCGAACTATTAAAATGAGGCCCTACTACAAAATGATATATGTAATTTAGATTTAATCGAACTCTAAAATTTAAAATTCTAATTATGTCGACAAAAAGTATTGTTGAGTATTCTAGCATACCGTCGATATCAAAAATTCTATCTACATTTCAAAATGAGTTGAATATTTTGAGAATTTGACTGTTAGATTAGATACTTTTTTTAATGTCATGCGCATCAAAAATCACGTACAGTGATCCAAGTATCCAACGGTCAAATTTTATATAGTAGTTTTTCACTTGCAATTTTTCACGATGACATTTTTTAAAAACTGACCGTTGGATCAATATGATTTTTGGAACTTGCATAATATTGAAGGGTATCTAATGCAACAGTTGGTTTCTCAAAATATTGATATATTTTGTCATGTATGTCAGTTTTCTCAGAATGACCATTGGATTAGACACTCGTGTCATGTATGTCATATCTGCCAAAAACAGTGATCCAACTGTTGGTTTTTGAAAAATGTAACTTTGAAAAACTATGGCTTTTTTGTTCTTTAAAATGTTATCATTTTTTAGCAGTCAGTTTTCTCAAAAACGAATCGTAAGATCACTGTGATTTTTGGCAGGCATGACATGCATTATAGGAGTATCTAATCCAACGATCAGTTTTCCAAAATTTACAATGCAAGTGGCTCTACAAGAAGGCAATGCAAAATGAGTATTTTGAAAAACCGACCGTTGGATTTAATATTCTTCGTATGTATGATAGGCATTCCAAAAACCACAGTAATTAAACCACTGGTCTTTGAAATACAGACTGTTAAACATTATATAGGTATTTAATTTTTCACAGTTTGTATTTAAGAAACCAGTGGTCCGATCACTATAATTTTTGGCATGTCTGTCATACATAGGAAGAATATTAAATCCAATGGTTAGTTTTTCAAAATACCCATTTTACATTGGCCAAAAGGCCAAGTCCTCATATAAGGAAGTCCTCACAGGAACGAGACTCTATATATATATATATATATATATAGAAAAATGTTCTGGTCAGGGGTACCTGACTTTAACTAAAGTCATCTAAGAACACAAGCCCTTGGATTGGAATCTTGAGATGAATCATCCATTAAGTGAATAGGAATCCAAGGGCTAGCTCGTGTTCTTAGCTGACTTTAGTTAAAGTCAGGTACCCCTAACTAGAACACCTTTCTCTCTCTCTCTCTCTCTCTATATATAGTCAACTTGTGAATTTAAATTAAATCTCACTTCTTTATAGGAACAAAACAAATCTTATATGTAACTCTCGCTAACTTTTACAATGTGTTTCTATGAGATATTTATAAGCGTTTGATTATGGGTGTGTTGATCCAATTTTAATTTTTAAGGAGTTCGAACCACTGTAAAGTAGTTCGAATCCCTGAAGTTATGAAAACCAGGTAATGGGGGTCGAATGCCTCAATTAAGAGGACTTTTTAGGGAAACAGGTCAAGCAAATTAATCCTTCAAACACTTTACAAGTAAACAGAGACAAAACAACCGAATAAAAAGATAAAAAATTTAAACCAACCAATTAAACTGAAATAATATAAACTTAATAAAAATGTCATCGGTACGGCTTGAGATATTCTCAAACCCTTTAAACAATTCGGTAATGATAATATATGTCACCTTTAAACAAAATAAAAACTCAAGTCCAATGCGAAGATATAGATTCCGAATCCTTGAACTATCCCTTCAGCAGAATGGATAATAAGAACCACCTTCCTCGAAATCTCGACGAACCCGAACTTCCTTTTTCTCTATTCGAACTTCCTTCTATCACCTGCCTGTGTGCTTCGAACGGTCACCAAAAATATCCTACTGCGGAGCCTAAATTGGCCTAGCAGTAGCAGAATTATCAAACACCTTCGTGTAGCTATTGTGTATGTTTGAGATATCCTTCCATTACTTCTGAATTTGTTACTTATAAGCTTCATCTTCAATCTCCTTCCCTATTTCGAATTCTTTACAACTCCTTTTCTTATCAGGCTTCTTTTCCTTCAAGGCTCAGCCAACTACAAAAACTTCTCTTCAAACTGGACACTTTTCCTTTCTTATTCGAGGTGTCCCATTCTTCTTTGAATTCTTACTTCTGCCTCTCCCTTTGACAACTGTCACTCCTAAAGAGTTGATAAATCCAAAATAAACATAAACTGCAACTTCTTATTTATTTTGTATTTCAAAATATTAATCTCTTCAATTTATCTCCTTTTTTTCCAAGATTATTTATCTTTAACGGCTCTTTTCTATTAATTTAATTTACCATTTATTTCCTTTTATTTTTTTTATCTCTTTATTTAATTTAACACATGTCAGCCATTTACTGGCTGGTGTTAAAAAATGGATTAACATACCCACCACACTTATTTAATATTTGAAAATTTTAAATCAGCAGAACTGTTTCCACTTCTATAGCCATTATTCTATCCAACTGTCTTTTCACCATTAATACCCCCAACATTTCCCGCCGTCATTCTCTTCATTATGCACTCAATTGCATTCTTCTTCTTCCTCAAATTTCAAACTTACCTCATTCTGCAAATTACAACCATCTTGCACTCTAATTGTTTACTTCAAATCCTCATTCTACTGCTTCAATGGCCTCTTCTTATTCTAAAATCCCTACTATTTCTACCAAAGCCTTTAATTTGGCTTTAAAAGACAACATCAAAATCCTCGAAGATGCCTCTAGGGCTGATGAGGAATCATCCCCTATCACTCTCAATGTTGAATACAACATCGAAAACACTGAATTTGTTGTTATCATTAAAGCCTTAGGCCCTTATTTTAAGAACAACATTGATGAATCTATAAAGCTATTTCTTACGCCGAGATAGCTCAGACAACTCAAAATGAAGAATTAGAAAGAAAAAAAAAACATCATTTAAAGAAATATAGAAAAATTAATCATCTTGTGAATCTAAAGATAACGATGTTTAAAAAAGAAGGCCAAAAAGATCTCAGTCATCTTGAAGATATCCATGATGTAAATTGTTATCTAAACTTATTTTCTCAAGGCATTATGCCTGAAGGAAAACTCTCTATAATGGGAGTATGCCTAGAATGGCCTATGACATTTATTCAATGTGATAAAGGAGAAAGCCATGTTAAAAGATTCTAATTTGAGACAGGACTTGTATCTTTAATTAAAGTTAATGAGTCATTAGCAGAAGTAGACTTCCTGGAAGATGAGGTAATCAATCAGCTGATCGTGATGAAGAAGAATGTTCCTTTCACAATACAAGTATTCTCGTTGGGAGCAGCAATCATAGGAGCCAATGTAATTCCTAATTTTCACTTGCCAAGAGTTACCGAAGAAGAGTTTGAATCCAATGTTAAAAGTGAGTTTAATCCAAGAATCATTTCTGACACAAACCACATCAGACAAAGAAAAACGATGATTTAAGAGATTATCAGCAAACTTCATACAAGACCCATGTATTGGTATACAACATACCAAAGCGAGAAGTATCTTATACAATTCTGAGAACCATATGAAGGCGCGATAGAGAAGTACGAAAAATATAATCAGACTCCATTTGATCTTCCACTAACTCTTGTCGAGGCAACTTGCATGGAACTAAAGACAGAAGCCATCAGAAAAACCGCATTTGAAATAGTACCAATGGAAGACAACAAGACCCATAAAGCAAAAGTAGAAGTGAACAATGAAAGCAAGATTCTTTCTGAAAAAGAAGAACAAGACATGTGAAGCAAAAGCCGAAAACCATGTGAAGAACTTCAGTTTTTCAGAATCATGTGAAGATTTAAAGACTTTGCAGAAGCTTTGCAGGATGAACATGGAGAATCCAATTATCTGGATTACGTTTAGATAAGATAGGATATCCTATGCTAAAGGAAACTCTATATAAGATATCTTTAGGAGAAGTGAGGAGGTAAGAGTTTTTCACTCAGACAACCCCTGAAGCTCTAGCAACCTTACTCCATAGAGACACTTCTAGTTCTAAGACCAATCCTGCGTACCAGGATATATCTTGTATTTTTTTCTAGACTGATGATGTTAAGCTTTCCCCAGTCCTAAGGGAGTAAGCTATATGTTATGAGTGTTGTGTGTTTTGTTTTCATCCTTCAATAAAGAAAGTTTGTTTCATCCAAGCCTAAGCATTATACTTTCATCTTTATGCTATATATCATTGTCATTTCGACCATTTTAAACTATCTCTTGTATCTCAATCCCAAATGGCCGTAGTGAGCTGTTGCTAGCCATTGTCCGTCAGCTGTTAGCCGTGTTGTCGTGGTAGGCATTGAGGTGTGTATGCACGTTGGACTGAAGGGCAGGCCTTTGAAGTAAAGACGAGTCCAGAAAGGAAAGAAATCTTTAAAATACAGCCAGACCAGGTCGTAGACAATAATAGTAGGAGAAAGAAACGAAGTGGAAGCAAAAGAGCAGTGGACCATTCCCACTTAGAGAAGGTACAAAACTAAAACTACTCTCATTTACTTATATGCTAAAACCTAAGGACCCCTTTAGTTTATGAATTGTATTTCTGAAACATCATCATCAATTAAAAAGAAAGATTTAAAATTAAAAATCATACATAGAGATTTTAGACACTGGAGAAAAATACCCTTACTTCCCGTATTTTAAAAAAGAACTCTTATATTTAAGAGAAACTCATTTTGAGACCAGACAATATCTTACAGAAGATAAATTCTTATACCATTATCATGATAGACAAAGAATTATAGTTCTCATAGAAGCCATTAAGCTTTATTGCGAAAGAGCAATTGAAACTATAGAATCATTAATTGAAGTTGCAGAAAAAAAAGTGTTAGAATATCTTTCAAACAATACTGTTGTCCCAAATATATAACCCTAGAGGGGGGTGAATAGGGTTTATGGCAAACTTTTGCAAATAATTACCAAATAAAATTAATGTTCAATTGCTAAGCAATGGAAGCAAGTATATAAATAAGTAATTGAAATGAGAGAATGGATAGAGAGATCAAACACAGCGATTGAACGAGGTTCGGACTCCGCCTACTCCTTGCCTTAAGCACCCAGCTCAAGGATTCCCACAATCCACTAAGGATTAGCTCCTTGAAGGTGGAGAAACCTTTACACAGTCTTCTTTATACCAGGCGGAAGACTCTCACCTAAGCTCACAAAGAACTTCAACAATGGTTCACAAAGAACCCTCAAATGTGCTCGCAAAGAACACCCCAAGTATTCACAAAGAACACTTAATACAATCTCACAAGGTTGGTGTGTACAATAAATGTTTCAATAAGCTGATTCACACAAGTATAGATCACAACTAATAGCTTCTCAAATGATTAACAAGTATAGCTCAAGAGTTTTGGTAGAGAATGCTTTGAACAATGAATGCTTGTAATGAATGATAATAACTATTGTTGGATCAACAATAAATGAGGAACAAACCTCTTTATATAGCCTTTATGGTCTGAAATGACCTTTTGAAATAAGCTAGAATGCCATTGGAGGAGAGGAGAAGAGCATGCATCATTTAATGCTCAAAATGCTCAAGATAGAAAGAGTCGTTTTGTATTTGCAGGATCATTAGTCGACTAAGCAAAAGGGATTAGTCGACTAGACAGTTAAAATTTCAAACAATTTTTTGTTCCCGGGCACGGTTAGTCGACTAGGCAACTTTGGTTAGTCGACTAGACAAGTCAAAATCAGTATATAAAAATTTCCGGGCATGGTTAGTTGACTAGGAAATGGTGTTTAGTCGACTAGCTCTTCTGCATTTTCAAACATGGCTACTGTGGTGTCTTTAGTCGACTAGACTAAGTGATTAGTCGACTAAACGACTCATTAGTCGACTACTCTAGGTGATTAGTCGACTAGACTTAGAAATTCCAAAATTGTAGCTTCTGGACTATGATTAGTCGACTAGACTAAGTTGCTTAGTCGACTAAGCATACACTTAAGCTAAAAACTTAAAATTTTTAAGTTTAATTCAACTCAAATCATCTAAGGTAGTTAACTTAAGCATTCAAAAGTATTTTTGCAAGTTTTCTAAGTTAATGTATGCCAATGCAATATGAGAAAACCTTTTGGCTTGAGCTATACAAGTTAATCAAATGAGTTGCCTTACAAAAGGTTCTTAAACATCTTGACTTCAAAGGTCTTCAAGGAATGACTTCAAGATGTATGTCCTCCACAAGCTTCATGATCCAATGACTTTGCATAGTTGCACAATTGGGAAGCTTTGAATGTGTTGATGAGCTCCAACAAGATATACCTTTGATTTTATGGAGACAAAAACACTTAACCATTTGTTAGTAACTAAAGTAATGTTTGTTGATCATCAAAATGTGGTCAATGCTATTAACCTTAGGGCTAACAAATACAGACAGTACTATTGAAAATCTAAAACCAGAATTAGTAGTAGAAATAATTAAAGACCAGCAATACGTAAAAACTAAGTGGTATTTACACTAAAAAAAAAATATTTGAAACAATTAGACCATAACTCCAAATAGTTAAAAGGAAGATTAGACAAACAGGTATCAAATTACCCATTAGCAATATTTTTAGGTTATGAACTTAAATTGTTATAAATATTGGAAAGAAAGTCTTATAAGAAGAGAAGAAGACAGAATTTATTAGGGCCAATTCAATCAGCCAAGAAGAAGAAAAACAATATAGAAACATATTGCTTACTTGCGGAACATTTCGATACATATAAGAAATAATTAAGTGGATAACAGAAGCTCCACCAAGAAATAGAGGAAGAACAGCTTTAAGAGGAGATAGAGACGGAAGTGATATAAAAGAATTAGATAAATAACTTAAAGAAGCATGAGAATTGCTTAGATTCATTAGAATTAAAAGAATTGCAGGATTGCAGAATTGCACAAATTCTGTATAGAACACAACCTAAAATACGACGAGGTTAAAAGAGATTTAACCAAAAACAAAGCTAGCATCTTAAGAGATATACCAGAATACGTTGAAGACGAATTAGACCAAATTAGATATATTCTTATTTTTGTACTAATCCAAATATTTAATCAAAAAATAGCAAAGAGACTATTATTAGACTTTCTTGCCATTAAAATAGACGATTTCCCAAAAAGAACATTTTCTTTAAAAGAAATCTTAATTAATCAATGAGGACATTTTGATCTTAAAAGTTTTATTGACTCAAGTAGAGGACCAAAAATAAATCTTATAAAGATTTGGGCCATTTGTTATAAAACAAAAAATAGTAAAGACTAAACTTAAAATAGGTGCAAAGTATTGGATTCTTGTCCAAAAAAGTTTGTCATCTATCATCACAAAAGAAGACAAAAGAATATCAACCATTAGATTGGTTTAAATCCTACGTGTCACAATTCTAAATAGGATCAACAGTGAACTTGGATCAACAGCAAACCCTTGCCCTGTATATACACCAATGGCCACAACTCATTATTGGGTGGATCCATATGAAAATGTTGCAAGTTTAAACTTTTGGACAATTTTAACCTTCCATTTTAGCTTCGACCAAGTACCAACGACCCACCTTATCATCTGCAATTTCAAATCGTTAAGAAATATATCCTATGTCAGATATGGTGCATGTCTTTGATCAGTACCCACTGTCCAGCCCATCTGAAAATTCAGAAGACCCCATTAAAATACTTAAAATAAGACAAGAATCCAGCCCAAAATTTACCAAAACAAAATAGATAAAAAAAATATATATATCCCTTCAACTGTCATTGTTTATCATGCATGGGTGACAATTTAATGTAGGTGTTTATTCCCAATCTTTGGAATATTGCATCACTCAATCGATGACATATGCATGGTTTTGTCAATATATATTTTTTTTAACTATAGAAGTTATCTATTTATAGATAGATATTAATTAATATACTTCCATATATATATTGTTATCCAAGATCGATCTCTTTCTCAAAGGAAAAAAAAATACATGGGGATGCTCAATTCGTACTGTAAGATTAATGAAATATACTACCATCCTTTCACACACTCGAAGTATTAATAATTTAATACAGTCATTTTGGTCCCACTGCACGTGAACCATGACATGGGATATGATGCTCAATTAATTAATTGCCAACTCTTGTACTGATCATTTAATGTAAATAGTACATGCAAGATGCATCCTCTATAAATAGCCTTTGGAAAATGCATTCTATATATATAGCAGCATTTTTCTAATTGAATTAATATATATATATATATCAGTTCATCTTCTCCTTTAAACTTCCTTCTCAATATGGCCTTGGCCTTGACTGAAGCAGCAAACAGTAGTCAAGAGTTGGAGATTTCTCGTCCTTTGGCAAATTTTTCCCCAAGCGTTTGGGGAGATCACTTCATTTCCTTCTCAACTGATCATAATTCGGTAACTAATCAAATATTTACGTTTTAACAATTTTGTATGCATTCCTGTGCGCATAGTTTAATTTTCTGTATGAATTGGCTTGTGCAGAAATGGGAGGTGTACAGTGAAGAAATAAAAGTGCTTAAAGAAGAAGTGAGAGAGATGCTAAATATGGCTTCTACAAGCAATTCCACAGCACAGAAAATGAGTTTGATCGACTTACTTGAGCGTCTTGGTGTGTCGTATCATTTTGAGAGTGAGATCGAAGAGCAACTTCAACACCTTTTTTATGCCCTCCCGGCTAACTTTGATGATGATGATAATGACTATGATTTGTACACCGTTGCTCTTCAATTTCGAGTTTTCAGACAACATGGTTATAACATATCAAGCGGTAATTAATTAAGAACCTCATCCTATATTGCATATTTGCACTTATATATATATATATATATATATATATATATATATATATATATATAT
>JAESVK010065518.1:5441-16165 GCA_017140935.1 Hamamelis virginiana
TATATATATATATATATATATATATATATATATATATATATATATATATATTTTGCTGGGAGCAGAAATCTCATGAACTCGTGATAGTACTTATAGATTATGCTACAAAAAAAAAATATCCGAATCCATTGACATAAAGAGAAGAATCCATACCTTGAGATCTGTCTGGATTGATCTCAAAAATCACAAAACGGTTGATCACTGCTCGATCCCTTCAAGCCTTTACCATATTCCCCACTGCCAAAACGTGAAGAGAGAGTGGCTTTCTATGTGCTCTCTTTGATGGACGGTTGCCTCTAGGGTTTAGAGAAAATATTTCATCTTACCCAGTGGCTGCCCAACATGACATATATATAGGCTACAGCAGGGACCCAAAGGCAAATAAGATTCGGACTCCTAATGTAAATATTAAAACCTATTTACATTAATTATAATTCATTCCACTAAAGAATTATAATTGCACTCCCTAGTTTATTCGAAATTAAATTTTGAGCTCTATGTTATTAAATACTTATTAATCTCCTCACGTTAAGATTACAGATACCCGTTGATTAAATTAAATTACTGACAATATTACTTAATCAACATCTATTAATCTCCTTGAGACCTTCTACTTAACTTATTTGATATGTTGGATACAAAATCCACCTGCAGGATTTGACATAATCAAAAGGGTTAAATGCATTTTAGTACCATCAACTTTTGGGTCAGTTTCAATTTGGGCCACGAACTTTACATTGACTCAATTTAGTACCATCAACTTCAATGTGGGCCACGAACTTTACATTGACTCAATTTAGTACCAAATTAAAAAGTTTGATTTCAATGTAGGCCAAACGCATAACACCGTCCATAAAAACTAAATAAATAATTTTTGTTGTATATTAATAGCCCACTTAATGTGTTCTCATAAATAATTTTTTTATTTTCTTATAAATATTAAAATATTTATTAAACTAAATAAATAATTTTTGTTGTATATTAAAAGTATTAAAATATTAAATAAAGTATTTTTAAATATTGTTATTAAGAATTTTTTATTTATTTTATAAATATTAAAGTAATAAAAAATATTTTTTATTTTTAATTGATGTGACAATTTTAGATATGAAGAGATGAGTGGGAGATATGATGTGGCAATTTTAAATATTTTTTATTTTTAATTGATGTGACAATTTTAGATATGAAGAGATGAGTGAGAATTATGTCTAAAATTACAGATTCTGTTATAATATGCATATAATAAATTTTATGTAAAATTGGAGATTATGTATTACATAATTTTTATAATAAAAATTAGAGAGGAGATATAAAATGACTGGCATTAAAGGCTTATATGACGTGTTGGGGATTGGAGATTATTCAAATTTTAGGGAATTCTTCACAAAATTGGGGATTGTGAAGACTAAACTTTTGTGTTTGGCCTACATTGAAACCAAACTTTTTAATTTGGTATTAAATTGAATCAATGTAAAGTTCGTGGCCCACATTGAAACTGACCCAAAAGTTGATGGTACTAAAATGCATTTAACCCTAATCAAAACTTATAAGTATCCTCAATGGGATATCATCAATTCCTATACCAGGACGTGGATTCCGTCAATAATAAATATTCACCATACAATTAATGCAATTATCCAACTCATCGAGATTATTGACCTATAAAGATCTCACTCTTTATGAATCAAAATAACTAACAATAAATGCATGTGTCCATTAATTATTTCGGGATTAAGAGTCTGAGTATTCATAATAACCATGAGGTATTAATTATTTTATGTGTCAGTATAAAATAATTACCTCAATACGGTCCCGTTCAATACACACAAGTGTACTAGCACAAGAAGTTGGAACTAAACCATTCCCCGTAGTCAAGACAGACCTACTGAAATCATGTACTACAATCTTACCGATGGTGTGTCCAACTCCATCTCAGATTGTGAATAATAAGCTTATATTCTACAAGAACTGATGATTTGATCTTCTGTGTGTAAGACGAACTCTACACACCAGATCATCTACTATGTACAATAAAAGACACACATGCATAACATTAGAAGATAATATAATGCAAACATAACTCATACAGTTTCTCATTTAAAATGCAATATCAGAATTCATTAATAAATAAATACTAAGGTCTATTACATAAAAACATGGCTTTTAGTATATAGCCCTAACATATATATATATATATATACATACTACATCTATATCTCTATACTATATCAACTAAGGCAAGGTTAGTTGCTACATTAATTAAGAGATGTGGGGGAGAGAGAGAGTTTGAATTTGCTATTGATTTTGACAAGATCACCATGCGTTGATGCTCGACACATGCATAACCAAAAGGTAAGATCGTGCGACTGAGGAATTGGGATGCATGGTTATGAGAGAGTATCTATACATGAATCAACATATGCTAGTTTTGTCAAGATCAAGAACAAAGCTTGACTTTGGATAGAGATGTGTTTCTATCATTTGATTTAAAGAAAAAGGATTAAACACTTCTGAAATATTCCAATGCAAATCCAACCAATGAATAATTATGCAGTAAATAAAATTAGATAAATTAACACATGGAGGCTAAGATTTACATGGAAACTCCTAAGGGGAAAAAAGCCAAGGGAGAACGGTTGAGCAATCCACTATGAAGGGCCTAGAGAGAGAAATCCAACCAATTCCATTGTGCTGGTCTTGTTGCTGAAAGAGCTCGGTAAAGTCCTATATATGACTCAAAAAGAAGGAAAAACTATTGCCGCAGAGTGCTGAAAAAGTTGCTAGAAAAGTTACTTAGCTACTGGCTTTAGTTTTTTATTACCCTTTTTAACACCTATTGATTATCTGAATCAACCGCTGAGATGACTCCACATAATGGTTTGAGGGAATCTAAAGGTCTTCATTTGTTTGTCTTGACTTGAGCACTTAAGAAAAAAAAAATTTAGCGATAATTTTATATTTCTCACTCACTTTAATTTTGAGCAGTAACCATTGTGATCCAACAGTCAGTTTTTTTTTTTTTTTTTAAATGTCACTATAAAAAATTGTGACTATTTTATTCTTCAAATTATCGTCATTTTTTCATAGTCAATTTTCAAAAACTAATTGTTGGATCATTGTTCTTTTTGGTAGACGCGACGTACATAATAGGGATATATAATCAAATGGTCAGATTTTCAAAATTTATTTTGCTACTGGTCATATAGAGGTCTATTTATATTTCTGTATTTTTGTTATTTCTAAAATTAACTAAGATCTAAGACTTTTCTACTAATTGTAACTTTTTAGTATAGACTTGACCACACTAGATTGTTCAACACGATATTGACCAAAGGTAATCTATATCAAATCGAAAATCCGGAGGTGCTGAAAAAAAGTTGAAATTTTGTTGTGTGAATATTGGAAGGGAGGGGCTATTTACAACCCACCTTTTACTGAAGGCAACCCATTTTCTAAGTACAACCCACCCATTTGTATTTTTACTAAAAGCAGCACAATAAAAGATTAATTAATATACCCATTTTCCCCTTTACTAAATACAACCCATTACATAACAAAAATATTATAAGCAACCCATACCCCAACACCAAACCTAGCTAAAACATATTACCCCAACACTTTCATTTTAGATTTATTTGTATATTATTGGTAAACATCATATTTGGAATAAACTTACTTCAAAACTAGGGGTGTTCAAGAACCGAACGGGACCGATTGAACCGATCAAAACCAAACCAAACCTTCCTATTTGGTTAGTTTTAATAAATGCCACGGTCCCTAATGGTTTTCATTTTCCTCAAACCGAAGTGATTGGTTTGGTTCATATAACGAGGGTATAGACCGACCAAACCGGCCGATGTACACCCCTACTACTTGCATAATGCATGCTTGTTTGATTGTAATTGTATGAATTAGCCCAATTGAAACTTATTTTGGAAATTTTACTTGGTAGTGTTGATTACTTCATGCATAACAGGTTTTTATTTGAAAATTGCTAATAGTTAATTTTGGATTACACAATTTTCAAATTACTTCATGCATAACAGGTTTCAATTGCTAGTAGTTGATTTTGGGTAACATAATTTTCAAATTACTTCATGCATAATACGTTCCGCATTGCTAATAGTTGAAAAGAGAGAGAACATAGGAGTTGGTAGTGACACAAATTTTTTTTTCCAAATTAGTGTCTATCAAAATCGATGGTGGACCGACCGAACCGAGCCGAAAAAATCCCTTATTTTGGTTGGTTATCATGAGTACAATGGTCCCTATTGGTTTTCATTTTCCTCAAACCGAGGTGATTGGTTTGGTTCATATAATAAAGGTATAGACCGACCAAACCGACCGATGTACACCCCTATTCAAAACATGAGAAGTAGCGTTTTATAACCATTATGGTATAATGATGTTACGAAAAAACTCATGTTTTAATCGGAAAATTGAAAAAAACAAATATGTGTTCGTGTTCGCATTCATACTGCTAATGCCGAATATGAAGCTTTAATATTCAGTAAGTTACTGTCGAATATGAAGCTTAAGTATTCGGTAAGCTAATGCCGAATATAAAGGTTTACTATTCGGCAATTTACATATTCGGCATTAGCTTTAGGAAGACTGCAAACTACATTCGATTTTCTGAAGTGAAATATAGTGTTTTATATTCGGCATTAACTTACCGAATATTAAAGCATCATATTCAGCATTAGCAGTCCGAATGCGAACACGAACACATATTTTTTTTTTCAATTTTCCGATCAAAACATAGGTTTTTCGTAACACCATTATACCATAATGGTTATAAAACGATACTTTTCATGTTTTGAAGTAAGTTTATTCCAAATATGATGTTTACCAACAATATACAAACAAACCTAAAATGAAAGTGTTGGGGTAATATGTTTTAGGTTTAGTGTTGGGGTTAATGAGTTGCAAATAGAATTCTGTCTTGTATTTAGACTTGGGGCATTTATGGTATTTTAAAACTTTTGTTTTGTATAGTAATGGGTTGCCTAAAAATTAATGGGTTGTAGTTAGAAAATGGTAAATTTGAAAAAAATAAAAATTTTAAATGGGTTGCCTTTAATAAACACTGTGCTGCAAATAGCCCCTCCCATATTGGAAAAGGTGCTGAAAAAGTTGCCCGATAAGGGTATGGAAAAGCTGAAAAGTTGTTGGAGAGATAAGAGTTGAAATTATATATGTATATATCTGTTTGCACAAAAATTGGCCTTCGGTGTACGCGGGCGTGCCAGAACTAGAATAGTTCAAAATCAAGCTAATCCTTTTGACCCCGGGAGCCGATTGATCAGAAGAAAGCCAAGAAATCAATCAATATTGATTTTCGACCGATCAATAAGCCACCTAAAAATCAAGGACGGATGAAAAGAGAACAGACGATTGTGTAAGGGTTGGGGTTCTTCCCTTTATCAGGGTTCTTTCTTGCTTATGGCTGGCCAATAGGACTTTAACAATAAAATCAAAGAACGAAATGAAGAATGAAGAAGAAATTGCAATTAAACTAAGTAAGTAGAATGAACTAATTTAAGAGCAAAGTAACAGCAAACTAATTTAATTAAAGTAAAGGCAGGCTAATTTAATTAAAGTAAAGAGAGCTATTCTATGAAAATTTGCAGTAAATTACCATGAAGGAGACTGATTACAGCTAATAAAATTGAATAACAATTGCTGGAACTGAAAAAATTAGAAGCTAAACTAGATAAAAAGTAAACTAGCAGGTAGTTTGATGATGTTGAGTGGTGTTTTTCTTCATTCCTCCTTATTCTATTTATAGACAAATCCTGGAGTTGCTGGCCACGTCCAGGTGCTTGTTTGCTGGCCAAGTATGGCTGTTGTGCTCCCTTGAAATATGCTGCCACATCCCTTAAAGATAGGAAGAAGTTGCTGCCTCTTTGACTCAGTCAAGTGAACTATGCTTGCTGATTTTTTCCTCTTGATCTTTTACTGGTCTGGTGCTGGTTTGATGCTAGTTTGGTGCTAGCTTTGCTGATTTTGGAATTTGGCCTCCCATGCGTATTTGAACTTTGCTGCTGGATTGGGCTTCATGTTTGCTGGACTTTATCTTCACTTGCTGGACTTTAATTTCTTGTGGCCTTTAGACAAGCCTACTTGAAACTTGTCCAGCCCATATATATTTGGCCCAACAATATCCATTTATTTTTATAAATATATTCTTTTCAATAATTGTAAATATAGTTTCTCCAAAGGACAATTAAAAACTGACTACACCAAGCCTCCTTTAATTTGATCTTTATATACGAATATTTATATTAGGGTTGATGACTTTTTTGTATCCTGAACTTTAACAAAAGTACCAATGTGGTTTATAAACTTTAATTTTACTTTACTTAGTCCATGAAGTTTAAAATTAAGTTGTACCAATGTAGGACACTGACTAAGAAACCAACATTCTGTCAGTCAAATATCACATGCCTGTCTACGTGGCCATCACGTGAGTCTGACGTGGCAACCACATGAATCTGATGTGGCTTAAGTTGCCATTAATAAACCAACTTAATGTACCAAAATATCATTAATGAGCCAACTTAAGCCACATAGACAGCCATGTGGTTGCCACGTATACAGTCATGTGACCGCACATGACATTTAACTGACGAAATGTTGGTTCCGTCAGTCAATATCCTACATTAGTATAACTTTTAAAATTCATGGACTAAATAAAGTAAAACTAAAGTTTAGAGACCGCATTGATATTTCGCTCAAAGTTCAAGATACAAAAAGATCATTAACCCTTTATAATTATCATTATTTATTTAATTAATACCCAAACATAACATTATGTTTGATGTTGTGAGTGAGTAAGATGGTCCATTCCATATTGCATACCTAGAATGGGGGAATCTTTGAGGTTGGCGACTAGAGATTTGGGCTCGTGATCGAGTTCCCAAACAGATTTGCCACCGTGACACAACTTTGTCACTTAAACCTTTTAGAGATATGGGCTAGTCTATTTGCATCAACAAATAAGAAGTTTGATTAATTCCACCTACAAAAATTTGAGCGACAAAAGTCTCTAGTAGAATGGAAATTCCAAAATGTATGTGAATAACTAGGGTGGTTTAGAATTGCTAAGCTTGGTTTGATCGAAAACTTAATTATTTAAATTTGAACAAAGCTCGAAACAAGTTTTAGGCTATTTGAGTTTGGCTCATTTATTATCAAACTTGTTCTTGAGCTATTCATGAATAGCTTGATTCACTTGCAGTCCTAAATTATAATAAAAGAAAGTTAAAAATTAATGGAGGAAAGCCAAAAAAATAGCTTCTATATACTAGGCCTATACTAGAAATTAAAAGGCAAAGTCCAAAAAAAGCATGTATATGTTGAATTGATTCAAGCCTATATTATAAACTTTTTTGTGAGTTTTAAACACATGCAAGCCTATTCAGGAACTTGTTCACAAATATAAACGAGTCGAACTTAGGTCTGGTTGAGCTTGACCTGTTTAATAAACAAGCCTAAACTCTAAGCTTGAGCTTGTCTTGTTTAATAAACGATTGAACCCAAACAAGTCCTTATCGAACCTAGTTATGAGTTGTTCATGAATATATAGCTTGGTTCATTTGACTCTTAAGGTTACTATGGACGGTTTAGATATGAAGTGGAATGTTAGGGAGATAAGATCGAATCTTTAATGTAAAATTTGAGCTAAAAATACCACATCCTAGGCTTTGGTCAAATTAAATTAGGCATCTCCAACCCTTACTCAAATTCAAAATTGAGTAAAAATATTGGCCAAAAACTCTTCTCTAAACCTTACTTAAACCTATACCAAATTTGATTTTTACTTCAATCCTTAGAGCATCTCCAACCCTGACTCAAACTCAAATTCAAATTTGAGTAAAAAACCCCAAAAAACCTTCTCCAACCCTGACTCAAACTCAAACTCAAATTGAGTTTTACTCAAACTTAAACTCAAACTGAGTTCAAACACAAAAATTTGAGTTAGAAAAAATGACCGTTGGAAGCTGAAATTCCTTCTTCCATGGCATCATCATCCCTGTGCAGGAGCTACAGAAATGGCTGGCGAACTAGTCATTCCTTCTTCCCTGGCGAACCAGCCCCCTCTTTCCCTCTCTCTCTATCTCTCTCTCTCCTGCAGAAGCTACAGAAATAGTTGTTAGCAGTGACGACTCTCTCTCTCTCTCTCTCGACCTCCCTCTCCCTTCGTCTCCCTCCCCTGCAGATCTGTGAAACCCTCTTTTGCATAAATGGTTTGAAGGCCTTCGAAAGATGGGTCTGTGTAGGGTGTAGCGGGGAGTAAAATGTAATTATAAAAAGATTTGAGTAAAAATTTGACTAAATGATTGGAGAGCTCTCATTTAAAAGGGGCTTTTTACTCAAATCCTGACTCAATTTAAGTTTGAGTTTGAGTTTATGATTGGAGATGGTTTTACCCAAATTAAGCTTGACTCAAATTGTTTGAGTAAGCCTCCAATGACTTGGGTGGTTCTTGATGCTTCTCTTCCCTCCACCCATGGCAGTCTCTCCAGATACCCATGGTAGCCACTTGTTTCTCCCATTATGTGAAGCTCCCTCTCTTTTCTTCTTCAAACTTGCATGTATGCTGTCGCTACTAGGGCACAAATGCACATCTTCGATCTTCTTCCCCTTCTACTACGAATCTCTCTCTTTCTCTCTCCCAAACAGAAGAACGTACTCTGGTTTGTCTGCAAATAGGGCAGGATTAGGGCAGATGCGTTGCAAATAGACAAGATACATTTCATAGGTTGTGTTTGGGTGCGCAGATAAAAGAAGGCCGGTTGGCCAATCAAGGAGTGTGTTTGGTTATGTTTAGGCTATGTTTGATTAAAAATTTGGTAAATGATTGGAGAGCTTTATGCCAAATCAAACTTTTTACTCAATAAGTAAAAGTAAGAATAAATGGTTGAAGATAACATTACGTGATAATGGTTAGCTCAATTTTAGGGTAGAGAAAGTTTAATTATGGGACTCTTATATGGGCTCACACATAATAATGTGGTACATGTATTGAAATATAAGAGTTTTAAATTTCAAATTTGAAGAGAGCTCAAGAGATAAGGGGCTCCCTTGATATCCTTTTAATCTCGCTACTCATTAAACACGATAATACCATCTTAGTTGTTTGTTATACCATTATGACTATCCTTGAACCTCAATTATTACTAAGTACTAACTCATTCGTTATAACTGATTTTAATATTTTTATTTTGGTAACAATAAGCTATACTGCTCTATGCCTGATTATGAATTTAATTCTTGAACTTTCTATTTTGATTCCTTTGTACTATAATTTTTCAGGGTCAATTTCGGCATCGTTTGGCAACCTCACGCAAATATCTTTTTGGGTGGGGCTATTTGCAGCCCACCTTTTACTGAAGGCAGCCTATTTTCTAAGTACAACCCACCGATTTGTATTTTTACTAAAGGCAGCAGAATTAAAATATAATTAATATACCCATTTTACCCCTCTACTAAATACAACCCATTATATAACAGAAATAC
Source organism: Hamamelis virginiana (assembly GCA_017140935.1). Taxonomy (NCBI): domain Eukaryota; kingdom Viridiplantae; phylum Streptophyta; class Magnoliopsida; order Saxifragales; family Hamamelidaceae; genus Hamamelis; species Hamamelis virginiana. The sequence goes on from JAESVK010065518.1 coordinate 14,967, forward strand.
TATAAGCAACCCATCATATTTCAACATTTATAAAATGACCATTTTACCCCTATCACCAAAACAAAACCTTGAACTGTTTCTTTCCCGCGTACGTGAGTTCTTTTGCATTCGGCAACCACTCGCCGAAGAAGACACATACGGCTTCGAACTTTGTGCGTCGAACTTGGTCCTTCTACTACACGATCTTCACAGTGATAATCGTCTGCTCATCTACCATGGAAGATCATCTTAAAGAGGTTAGTTTTCAGTTTGTGAGTACCCTAAACACTTTAGTTTTAAGTTTGTTTGTATATTTTTGGTAAACATTATTTTTGGATTAAATATTCATCAAAACATGAAAGGTAACACTTTATAACTATCATAGTATGATGTTGTTACGAAAAAAACTCATATTTTGATCGCAAAAGTGAAAAAAAAAAAAACTGTGTTCGTGTTCGCATTAGGCCTGGTATTGCCGAATAGTTAGCTTTATTATTCGGTAATGTATTGCCGAATGTTATTCTTTATATTCGATACTAGGATACCGAATACTTATGTTATAAAATTTTTCCTTCAACCGAATATAGTATGCTATATTCGACAGTATGAAACCGAAGATAGGTCATATAATATTCGGCCATATGTTACCGAATGTTGTATTTTTTCAAAAAAATTTCATGCGTTAGGTCCTATTACTAATTTTTCTAACTTAATTCCATATCATGCAGTCACAGTTACAGATAGTACCCTACGAAGAGCCAACTGTGGACCAGCCTCGTGGCGGGGCTTGGGAGGCCACATCATCACCGGGCGATGTGATTAGGGGGGGTTTAGAAAAACAACAAAACAAAGGAGTCGCCACCTTATTTTTAAGGAATAAGGAAACCATAAAAATATTTTATTTTCAATAAAACAAACTCCATTAATGGAAAAGCAGTCTACAAACCAGAGTTGGATCCGGGGGCTAGGTTACGACGTGGGAAGGTTCCAAGCTTTCGCTTGTAGGCACCCACCTCGCCCTAATTAAAGGACTTCTAATTCATTTGGGCTATTTAAAATTCTTAATGCAAACAATCCTAAATAATCTAATCAACCAACAAAATAGTGATATAAATGCAGTAATCTATATTAGTTATATTAATAATAAAAAAATACAAACAAACCCTAAAAACCTAGAATACCCTACGGGCATCCTAGGGCGGACTTGAGCCCTATTAGCG
>JAESVK010065520.1:0-16642 GCA_017140935.1 Hamamelis virginiana
CACATTAAATTACATATAACCTCAAAATTGGGCTTTTAGTGGAGTCAATTTCAAAGTAATATCACCATAAGGTTCTTTTTGCTTTACATCAACAAGTCCATAACTCTTCAAGACCTACAATTCACCATGGACAACCACATGTTAAATAAGATGCCCAAGATATTGTCCTGTAGCTGATATTTACAACTAGAGCAAATTTTAAATGATTATAGAAAAAAAATTTAAGTAAAAATCAGATATCCCTTTTCAAAGAAAAGGACTGTTCATTAGAATGCAGGTTGGAGCAAATCAGATTGTTATCCAGCCAGAACTCAAAGTTAATAAAACTCAAAGACTTGCGCCATGGAGCTGCAAATTTTTAGCTGAAATCTATAACAGATTAACAGGACGTGTGCCAGTACATGGTTGGACTGATGTTAATAAGATAGAAAGGATATTGTGTTGATGAGCTTGACCCATAGCTATCTTGAAGTGACTGGGATGCTAAACTCGGCTACCTATCTTTATGTCCTACAGATGACAACAGGCCCTATAAAGTATCACTACACATGACAACAGGCCCTATAAAGTATCAATCTTAAAAGCTAATGGAATATAATTCACCAGAAAAAACTACTGAATGAAAACGGAAATAAGTGATGCTAATTACAGTTGCATCAGTCATTGGGAGTTTCATTACAAACGTCAACCCAGATAACCCAAAGACATAATGAATCTTCTGTGGAGAAACTGCTTTGAAAGCAACATTTCAAGGACAGCTAGATGAAAATTATAGAATAGTATGTGCACAGTGCAGATCTGACATGGGCGGAAATAAATTAGACAAAACTCTACTACATTGCAATGCATTTAAATTTAGAACTATTTCCATTTACTGTACCCACTGGGAAAGTCTCAATGGGGGCACTAGTGGCTCAACATCTATAGCGGAAGATACACAGGATTGTACTTAAATATAACAACTAAAATGAACAAAGATAAAATTAACCCCAACAACTGGGATTTTATTGTTCCGAGAACTCAAGATGGCTAAATAAAGATGAAGGATTAAAAAAAAAGGAATCCAAAAATAGACTGCCACTAGCACTATCCAAAAAGAAAGGTCACAAAAATTTTGATGCAGTCAAAAAATATTCTTTCATAGCTGCAAGACAAGAAATTACACATTTCGTTGATCACACTATCAAATGGATCCAACCTGATTAGATATTGGATAATTCTCAGCAATGAAAGTTGATTCCTTTAGATATAACATTCCCGGAAATGAGCTGTTTAAGCATATCTCATTCATCTCAAATTTTGCAAGTACTTTAATGATATTTTATACAAAAAAGACACTCATAATGACACATGCCACACCATCAAAAAGAAGAAAAAAAAAATTACATCATTCTCCATGAAACAATTCGACTAAAAATGTCTGATGAGTTGTGCAGTTAGAAAGGTTTCAGAGACTTACCAGTGTTTCAAAGAACATCCGAGCACACAATTTTCTCGATTTGCCTTTTAAAATCTGGTCTAACCTGAGATCTTCCACTCGGTCTTCCAAGTTTTGGGTAACAGAAGAGTGACTTTTTAAATATTGAGCCACAGCCCTAATTGCCAAGAAGGTAGTAAAACATAATTGGTAACGAGAGGATTTTTCTTGACAGAAAAAAATTAAAAATTAAAAATTAAAAATAATTAAAAATGAAAAATTAAAAACAAATAAAAATGCTACCTGGTTCTCGCAGACAATGTGTTAACATTCTGAGTCCCTTGGGATCCTGCTAAAAGCATGTAATATGTTACCCACATATAGACGTATAGTTTACTGAATGATGAAAATCAAATGAATATGTTTGTCAAAATCATTTCAGTGTCATGTGAGTACCAAGAGAAGAACACTATCCAAACTTTACAGAATCATCCAGATAACAAGTCAGAAATTAAAAAGGTTTCTCAGCTTACCAGCTGGTGTATTGTTGTCTGCTTCGAGAAAATTTAGATCCTAGAATGAAATGGATCAGCGGGTCAGAAGCATGTCTCAATATTTCATTAACTAAAGTAAATCAATTCTAAAGGCAAGACAGAGGTGATGCATTAGGACCTTCTAAAGCATGTAGCACCATCCTTAATTGCATGAGTGTTGTGCCTCTTACAACTTCAGGATCATAAGATTAATGCAAGTCAGAGAGAACCAAATTTATGTGTATGAGAACAATACTAAAAAATTCCTTAAACTAAGCTTGTAAGAAACATCAGTTGGAACGTATACATATGAATCTATAGTGTAAGTTGCTGGCCCCAAACCAATAAAACATTCTCAATTGTTGACCCTTCAAGTGATAGTGACTCAAAAGAACTTTAAAAGTACACATACAATTATACTGAAAAAGAGTCAAGTTCAAGGGTCAAGGTTAAAATAAGAAAACCGTTGCAAGACCTTAATTATGTAAGTTGGAACACTGGTAAATATGTAAGACACCTACACCTCAGACATAAGATGAACTTTAAGGACTGAGATACGCACGTCATGCATACATCAAATTTGAAGCACAAATCAAGCCCCGAAGTGTGCTCTTGATGGGCCTCATCCCAAGGAGACCCTCAAGATATATGCCTCACATACTAAAAAAACTGAATTAACATATGGCTAATATTTATCCAATATAAGGCATCCATTAACTTATAGAGAAGGAAAGCTTAATTGCATTATCAAACATGAATATTTTCAACAAGATCGCTCACATGAATGTACACATAAAACTTACTTCTGTTCCCGCAGAATTTATCAACTCAGGAATATCCGAAAGACCAGTGTTCTCTACACCAAGTCGCTCCTCCAAAAATGTCATTGGTGTATCCATCTCAGACCCAAGAGGTTCAGTAGATGCTGTCAGATCAGGAGTAGGCAGTTCTCCAGTCCCAATAGTTGTTCCACCCTGGGGCTCCAACCCTGACCCTAAATTGTCAGCTGAGATGGGAGTGAAGTCATCTCTTCTGAAGGGGGAAGTCATGAATGCAGTTGAAGAAGTTGCAAAGTCAGGTAAAACAGGAATGTTAGCATCGTCTTCATGTTGTCTAAGATGTTCAATTTCCATATCAAGGTCAGGAATAGGAGGTGAAGATTGTCCAACCCTAGGCTCTGGATATGCTTCCTCTAAGGCAACTAAATGGGGTTTCGTAGATATAAAATCTTTCTCGGAAATATCATGAAGATCTGCACACAATCCTGCAGAGACAGAGACACCCATGTTTTGCTGAAAACACAATCATGGACAAGCAGGCAAGCACCGAGCACAGTTCAGCAAAAGGAAAAATCACCTCACCAGTTACTGTGGACTCAAGGAAGATTTGTTCCTTTCTTAATCTGTTTTTTGACTTCCAAACACCCAAAAGAGAGCAAGGAATATTCCTCCTCTTTCGCAATAGATTACGAGAATCTTCAAGTGCCTTCTTCATAAACCTACAAAATCCACATCCCTACATCAGCAACCAAGTACCAGAAGAATAAGAAGCTCAAATGCATTAGATGACCAACCATACTTATTAGTCAACACTGTGGACTCATCATATAACTGCTTTCTCTTCCTGGATTTTGGTTTTGGCTGTTCAACAGGTGGGGTTGATCGTATTGCCAGTTCAGGTGATATATGCCCTGCAAAATGAGATAGCAAATTCATTTCAAAGAAAAAACAAAGTTGGGTCTTAATGATCCAACATCACCTGTGTACATATCCAGTGATGAGAAACATGCACCCACCGAATGAAATATGAGTATCAAAAATCTCAGGAGCCTCTTCTGAAGCACCAGAAGCTGGCGGTTCTGAATGTTGCTGAAACGGTAGAGACTGTCCTCCAGAAACTAACACATCCTCCACAACTGGGGAATGGATTTCTTTCTCATTCGTGATCTGATCTACAGGCCTGTGTGGTTCGGTATTGTCTTTCCCAAGATCTGGCCGTACTAGAAGCTTTTCTGATGGAAAATCATGGACAGCATCACGCCTAACTTCAATTTCAGGAAACTTTTGAGGGGAATTGTCTTCATTAATCCTCTCATTTGTCTGATTACTCGGACCAGGATCCTGAAAACCCACACTACTATCTACTGGCACTGGAGGGGGAACACTATCATTTCAAAAAGAAGGAAAAACATTAAAATGGTTTTCTCCCGAGAAAAAAGAAGCAGCAATGGGACATTCAAAAAGCAATAAGAGGCATACTCTTCATCCATTGGTCTGACACCAGAATCAGGAGCCGCATTAAGCTCCTCATTAAATAAATCTGTCAGATTACTTGGACCAGGATCTTGAAAAGCCGCACTACTGTCCACTGGAGGTTGAGAGAAAATGCTGTTTAATTGTAAGACAAGGGAAAATGTTAAATTGGTTTCCTCAAACAACAAAAATAAAAACAGGATTTTAAGAATCAATAAGAAGCATACTCGCCCTCTGCTAGTCTGACCCCTGAAAGAGAATATTTGACATCATCAAAAGAGATAGCAACATAAAGATCTCTTTCGACTGGAATTTGATCTGTCAAGTGATTAAAGTCCAAAACTTCCAACAATTACTCTTTGAATAACTAGTAAATGAAAAATAAATAATAATAATAATAATGCGGATGCCAAACAGCAATCCAATAAGAAAACCTGTAAGCGTTATATCCTCCTGACTTCTGAGATGATTATCAGGAGACCTGGAAATCAAAATCCATATGTTACCAATAGATTTCGAGATGGAGCATAAGATGAAACAAGTGGGTTCAAGCCCAAAAAATTTACCGTTGATGATATAAGTCAAAATCCAAATCCAAGGCATCAAGCTCAAATGTCTCTGGCAAAGTGACAGATTCAGGGGGTGCTTTGGATGAACATTCTGGTAGGTTAACTTCAATAGAAGCAAAGGCTTTTCTTAATCCGACCAAGAGAACATTACAGTCATGGTGTAGATAATCAACTTTCTTTGAATATATCCGAACAACGCCCAACAGAAGGTGGCCTGACATTCTCAAGGCTATGGGGGCTTCTGGAAACATGATGCGATCTAAAATACACATTCGGAGAATCAAACCACATATTCTTAAACAAATCACGAGAAACAACAATTCAATATCATACGCTTTGAGTCTAAATTACTATGAGATGAACAAATCGATTAGAGGAAGAAGAACAAGTACAAAACAGCAGATTACCAGCAAATTTACATGAGGAGAAAATATAAAAAATCCCATCCTTCTCTCGTAACTTTAAATGTGGCACACTGACAAGGAGTTCCATTTCATGGAACCCACATTCCCACAATAAAACTCTCAACCAATAAACAATTGGATTTTAAGAACATATTGTTTCATATCTACTTTTTCAATCGTTTCAACTATAATCACAACTCATTTGAAAACCATTTCATTTATATTTACTTGGAACTTTGGAAGGGAACATCAGATTCATGTGAGAGAGAATTGCATAAGTATAGTATACAATCCAACAATCATTTGTCAAAATAGGTATCCCAGAAGTATCTATGGACGTCATGCTTACATAAGCTTATATAAGCATATGCTGACTTGATCATTTCTGGATATATATATATATATATATGTGGGCTTTATTTTTATGCTTAATTATCGAAGGGCTTTATTTTCTTAAGCAGTTGAATGATTGAAATTGATTAATTTAAATAAAGTAACCAAGAAATGAGAGAGACTGCACCGAGAGAGAGATAGAGAGAGAGAGAGAGAGAGAGAGAGAGAGAGTGTTTTCCTTGGAAACAAACGGATTCAGGAGAACAACTGAATTGATTTTGTTGAATTATTTTAGCATAAGAAAAATAAATGGGAAGTAAATAATGAGAAAGGAATACGAACCAACGGTGGAGGGGATATCGGTGGAGGTGTAGTGAGATTTCTTAAGCCTGTGTTGTAAATGTGCTGCTATCCATACTGTACTCAATGGCCCTTTTCGAGCTAGAAACGTATGCGAGTAGAACATCTTCCTCTTCCTTCTTCTGATTCACTTGAGAACAAAAATTGAAAACTTTCAGCCATTTCACTTATCAGACATGCCAAAAATTGAAAGCAAACAATTAAAAAATAAATAAATAAAATAAAATAAAAAACCATATTCAGTAAATATGTAAATTTGGCCGTAACAGAGGTTCAGCCATGTTAGCACATGGTTTCAAGGTATAAAGAAACTTTCAACCATTTCACCCGTTTCAAGGTATGAGAAAGGTGGAGCCATTTTCACTAATCATAACCCCCCAAAAAAAAAAAAAATAAATAAATAAATAAGAATGAAATCCATATTCAGTGAACCACAACTTCACCGTTAATGTATGGGAAAGACAAAATAAACTAAAGAGAGAGGCGAAAGGAAAGAAAGGGATTAAGCGGTGGCTTACCTGATGGGTTTCGCCGGCGAGCAGATCAGCGAGAGAGATGTTCAGTGGTGGCTTTGTATGCGAGGAACTCGCGCGATACCGTGGGTTTCGCTTCGCTGCCGTGGCCGCCTGAACGAAAGAGAGAGAGAAAATGTCGTTTTGGTTCGGGTGCTCGCCGGACGGTGGATTCTGGTTTTGCGATCGCCGGACTGTGGAATGAGAGGGAAAAGAAGAGATGGGGCTAGAGAGAGAGAGAGAGGAAAAGGGATTTGTAGAGAGAGTAATGCAGAGAAAGAGAGATTTGGGGAGAGTGAGAGAGAGAGTGGGGGGAGGAAGTTAGGGTAATAAATTGAAGTGGCGGAGCGGTAGCACGGGAAACGAGAAGTGGCGGCAATTGAGTAAACCCTTAAAAAAAAGGGAAAAATGATACGGTAGAGAGAAAATTGCAAGTAACTGCTTCATTTCAAAGTAGTTTCCTTCAAACCGCTTTGAATTTTAATAATTACATATACATGCCTGAAAGGCAAAGCATTCGATTGGTGGAAATAAGTGCAAATGTTTCGCCAAAGGAATGGTAAATAAAAGGTTAGAGATTGGGAGAAAATGAAGAAAAAGTTAACGAAGAAGTATCTTCGAGTTAAAAGAGTGTGATTTTATTGAAAAGCACCAAAATAAAAGCTTTTTAACATCTGAACAGCCGGTACAAAGCACTTCCAGATCTGGACAGGTTTATTTTAGCTCTCCTAAGGTTGGGATTTCATCTCACTTTGGAAGAAGAAGTGGTTTTGGAGGGGGAGAGCTGTTGCAGACTGAAAAAGCTTTAGTTCCAACCCCTAAATAGCTTCATTTCACTTGTTTTAGTAGCGGAAATTAACCTCAAGGTGGAGCATTTGAGTACAATAGATTATTTTAGCTCTTGTAGCGTTGTCATCTACCTAAGTGACAACCTTGTTAGTATAGTAGTTCTCTAAAGTAGTTACTACTTAGATTCTATATAGATAGCATTGTCTAGCATTTTGTAATAAGTTTCTAGTCATTTTAAAGAGCAGTTTCAGATCTAACGGAGAGCTTTCTCTCTATTTCTGTAATTTTCCCTCAATAGCAATTTTCTCTCATACTTTTGGCTTTCAAACACTAATTTACATCATTGTTCTCTACGTCAAATTCTCTCTCTCTCTCTCTCTCTCTCTCTAGGTATCGAGTAAGAATAATTTCAAAGGATTGCTGAGAAGGCGACAATATTCATGGTCCAGAAGGCTTGCCAATTTCCACTAATTCACAGCATTGCCCCTTCTACAGCCTAAGATCACCAATTCACCTCCCGCCGCAAAACATTCTCCTAAGCCTAAACATTCTCCTAAGCCTAAACAGAGCCCCTCAATAAAAGAGCCACTTCCAGTGGGATCTGTTACATAAATACAAAAGTATCTTTTAAGCATCAGAATAAGATTCAAATGCCAAGCCTTGTATGCAAAAAAATTCTCCTAGGACCCTTTAATGCTCCTCTGCCCTCTCCCTGTTTGGTTGCAATGACTGTGAGGAGCAGAAGCAGATAAACTAAATAGAAAGCAGAAAATATGCCAATCCGCTAAACAATAATTCCATTCATCATCATTTGCACATAACAAAAAGATTTCAAAGACATATAACACAGTCTTTTTTTACAAATGGGGAATAGAAGTAGTATGAAGGGATTCTTTGTAAAATTTAAGTTAAACTTTTAGGGTTTTGAAACCTTTGAATTGCTCAATTTGTTCATTGGAGTTTATCCATACGAACAAATAAAAGCATATATGTGTGTGTGTGTGTGTGTGTCTAAAAACAAAAAAAAAAAACCAAAAAACCAAAAAAGCCCGAAGATCTCATGTTTGGTTCTTGGGAAAAAAAAGGAAGAAAAGAAAAGAAATTAAACTTACAGGAGCAATCCGAGGTGAGTAAAGATAAACCTTAACCGAGGTGAGGTCCTTTGATGATGAATGGCAGCAGGAGCAGTCCGAGGTGATGTCTGTCCGCGGCAATGGCAGTCTGCAGCGGGGGCAGTCGACAACGAGAGAAGGTGGCCGGCGGCAAGGGCTGTGTGCAGAGAGAGAAGATGGCGGCAAGGGAGTCTTAGATGTTGTGGAGATCGTAGGTGGCAAGGGTGTAGAGAGAGAAGACGGCGGCAAGACTATGTTGGACGTGGTGCTCGTCGGCGGCAAGGGCTTCTAGAGAGAGAGAGAGAGTGACAGAGGGAGAGATGGTGGGAAACTACATAGTCAGGATTCGGGGAAAAAAGGGAGGGAAACCTGATACCTTGCCAGCGCCAAACCTAAACTGCATCGTTTATTAAAATCTTAGGGTGCGTTTGGTACGCGGGTTAGGAATCTCAAGCCTGGGAATGTTTAATCGGAGGGTTTGGATTTGTAACTTTATAATCCCAAACCTTTATTTGGAATGCTGGGAATCTCAAGTCTGGGAATGCAGAACAAAATCAATATAATTACCTATTTACCCTTCTTCAAATAAGGGAATCAAATGCACAACCCACAAATATTATATATATATATATATATACACGATAAGATATATTGGCTGAGATATTTGTGGCCATTATATTATATATATATAACCTCTACCTCTGTTATTGTGAGATATTTGTGGTTTTTATATTTTATATATATATACACGCTGAAACCCAATAACAGTAGCAATAAAAACCCAGTAACAGGCATCGGCACCGGCAGCAGCAGTAGCAGGGGTTCTCGGCAGATGCAGAGGCAAGTGAAGCTGCACCGGCACCGGCAGCAGCAGCAGCGGGGGTTTGGGTTCTCGGTAAATGCAGAGGCAGATGCAGCGGCAGCAGCACCGTGAGGTGTGGTCTGCAACTTCTTCATCTCTCTTTCTCCTTCTGCAACTTCTTCATCTACATGAGGCGGTTGAATGGTTGAAGAAGATGGATCGGAATGCTGGGACACTACTAGAAAAAACGTTTTTAAGGACGGTTTTAAACTGTCCTCTTTGATTTAAGAGGACGGTTTTAAATGTGTCCTCATGCTCGATGTCTTTATAAATCATAGATTTAAGAGGACGGTTTTACGAGTGTCCTTAAAAATATGATTTAAGAGGACGGTTTATAAACTGTCCTTAAAAAATTTTTAAGGACAGTTTATAAACCGTCCTTTTAACTGATATTTTTAAGGACACTCGTAAAGCTGTCCTCTTAAATCTACAATTTATAAGGACATCGAGCATGAGGACACATTTAAAACCGTCCTCTTAAATCATATTTGTAAGGACGGTCGTAAAACCGTCCTCTTAACTCTATTATTTATGAAAAAAAAATGTATAAAATTTTGTATTTCTAATTGAACCTATTGTATGGAAGATTACCAAAGTTATTTTCATTAAGCCTACAAAATCTAAATAATTCACAAGAAATGAAAATAGAATTAGTAGTACATAAAGATACTATTACAAACATGCATGTCCCAATACCATTTCTACTTTTAAAAAGAGGAAAATAAACTACTAAATTTTCTCTATCTAAGCTTCAACTTATATGCATATATCTATTCAAATTTAAAAACAAAACAATGACTATATGTAATTATGACTTTAAACTTTACTACTACTAGAATAAAGCAATTCGAGAAAGTTTTAGGAATTCAACAACCTTAGAGAAAAATTGCATGAAAATATGTATATGAAGAAAAATACAAGTGCTTTTCTACATCTATTATTGGTATAGAAATGTATGCTCTAATTTCATGACGAAAATTCGGCAGCATTTCCTCTATTTTTGCAATATTCTCAAAATTTTACCTGTAAAAATAAAAATTTATACAACTTCTATAATTATATCCAAACAACATTACAATCTTGCAAAAGTATGAAGCTAAACCTCAATTAAACAAATGTATATCAAAAGCTCAACAACTAGAAGAATAGTATAAGGATGCAAAAGTGTCTTCATTAATTTTGCAATAGAACAAGCATTAGAGATAGAGAAATCTAAAACTTTAAAAGATTCAATCCAAATCAAAGCTTAAAAAAACGGAAGGTAAGAGCTTGACCAATGTAAGCTAGGCCCTAATATTGTTCATACAATGACACCAACCTTGAGACGAAAATCCGATAGTTTCTTAAGTTTTTATAACATTTTGCAAATTTTAACCTATTTATAGAAGAGTTTATAACACATCTTTACTCATACAATCTTAAAATTTTAATTAACTAAGTATTAAACAAAAACAATTATTCAAAAAAAAAAGTGTGTAAGGAACTCCTCTATCCATTCAAACTTCAACACTTCTCTATTATTAGATCAGAGTTAGCTAAATTTGTCTGGATAATAAGAAAAATTAATAGGATTCACAGAAACTCCATTATCAAAATCAAACTTTCAAAATTTTATTTCCTAATTAATTAGATAATTTCTCAATTTATTTTATGATATGGCTCAGACTCTTCCAGTTTTAGAGGGTAGAGCAGCAGAACGTACTCTTTTGAGATATTTGTTTAATTCTTAGGATTCGTACTGATCAAGAGATTAGAGGGCTCTACAATGCAATGTGATAGACCTAAGACTTCAACAGGAGTGATTTAGTTTCCTAATTTTCTAGGAAATGAGTTTTTTATGTTCAAATAGTTGTGGCTGAGGTTTCACACCGTGCCACTTTTTACATGATTTAATAAAAAAGTTGATCACACTTTTTATTTAAAAAGAACAAGTAGGGAAGTAAAATCCTTCAAGAAACCTGATTGACATTAAGACCGGAGAAAATTACATTCATAGTTTCCACCAACCATTCCAAACCCAAATAGTACAATTCAAAATATTGTTCTTTTGCCCTTTGTCTACTCAGCAACCAAAAGGTGCAAAAAGAAATTTTCATACTTGTTACTGATGACAGGCCTTGTTTCATTAATGCTGGTTCAAGGGAAAACTGATTTTCAATTCTTTCTAACCTGACCATGATTTTGACTTCAGAATTGTAAAACCAAAATGTATCAAAACAAGCTTTTATTTATTTATTGAGCATTCATAAACTAAACATCTGACTTTTTGATATTAGTTGTGGTTGTCTCTCCTATTTTCAACAACCTAAATGTGGCATTAAAATAAAAAATAATTAGATATTTTTGTTCACTTACTTGCTTGGGTATGCTGAAGAAACGGTCCTCTCTTGGGTCATTTCCAACACCTGATAAGAAAGAACAGAGGATGAATTAATTCTATGATTCATAAATGGCATCGTCACAATATCAAAAAAATGGAGAAAATGTTTAACTCATATATCTCAAAATTGCAATAAAAAAAAAAATACATTTAATGGCTGTTCACTCATAGCTGCAATCTGACCAGATATAGCAGTTGGAATGAGCTTTACTTTGCTTTCTATATCATAACAAGTACTCTTTTACCTTCAACACTTTCTAAAACAACTGGCTTCAGGTTTTCAAGGAAACAATAGTTCAGTGATTTTGGATAGATAGTGAAAGAGACACAAGCCTTTGAATGTTCCTAGCATACTAGGATATCCTGTATTGTCTTTTTTAAGAACAAAGAAAAAAAATGGGGAAAATCACTCCTTTTTGTTTCATTTGTCAATTATGTACAAATTTATCAATGATAATGGGACCACTGCAGAAACTTAGCCATCATCACAAATGTTAACATTCATCCAATCCTAAAATTACCATCACGTGGTGATGGCTTCCGCCCTTGTCCCCACTATCAGTGATGGATTTGTATCTTCCAATGCTAACTCAAAACACAGTGAAGCTATTAAATTTCCATGGGAAGTTCAGATGAGTCCAATACAAATTAGAAATTAAGTCATTTCATTTCTACATTGTTAAAAGACACTCAATTAACAAAAGCTTCACTTACAAATCCATTTTCAAGAGCTCTGAAATCTAGATCCTCATCTGTATCTTCCTGCTCCTTGTCAAGAAACTGCAATTATTCATATACCAAAGGTTAACAACTTAGTCCACCCCTTCATAAAAACTAAAAAATGTTTCATGGAACAATCTCAATTAGAGAAGAAAATAAGGAAAAGAAACTAGCACATGAAGAACTGCAAATTATAGTATAAATACTATGCCCTATTCTAACTAATAGAATTTTTATGATGTATTATAAGCAACTTCAATTTTTTTTGGGGGGGAAACTGTGCTTATTAATTATGTCCTTTAAACAAATCTTCCTCAAAACTTTATAGATCCTGAATTGTTGCAGTGCTTAACAAGTAAAAGCAGTCACCACCTGCTTTTATGAGGAAATTTAAACCAAAAATTAAAAAAAGACCATTTGAAAGTTGAACTTTCAGATGCCCAAGCACAGCTTTTACGTAGTCTGGAAAAGGCCACTAAAGAAATTCTTGAGGCAATTACAAACAACTTTTGGGATTACTTTCATAGGCATCCCTAATACTATGCAATCTAAATTTTAATCAAAACTAAACTTCAAATTTTATACAACAGCCATAAAGCCACCTTTCAATCATGGAGCAGAAAGTTTAAAACCATATACATACAAGTTATTACTAATTTCCTCTCATTTTCCTGAAAATCCAATACATATATACATATATGTTGCATCTCTTGCAAAAACCTTAACCCAGCTGCAAACCCCAATGACTCTTGCTGATTTTCTGTCAAACAACTAAGTCAAAAAGTGAAAACTCATCTCTCTACTCACTCAACTTTCAAGGTTCACGAGCTCAATGAGAAATTGCATCTGTACAATATTTCAGCCATGAATTGAAACAAAGAGCTCACTAAACCAAGCAACTTGAGTATGGTTGGATTAGGGTTTATGAATCAATCCAAACTGAAACCACTAGTTCTTATAATAGAAAGTTGATAAACCTCAATTTGGATGGTTGAAAGTATTAACCCCTATTTTTAAAGTTTAACTTCATGCTCTAATTCATGTTAATTTTCAGTTTCTTAAAGACATCTTTCAGTTCATCTAGTTCATCTCCTTTTCTAGATGTGTCAGAGTTGACTACAATTGTTCTATTTATGAAAAGCTCAAACACCTTCAGAGTAAATAATAAACTAATGCTTTGTGCTTCCTTCAGTATATTGCTCTCTCTCTCTCTCTCTCTCTCTCTCTCTCTATCCCTCTGTGTGTGTGTGTGTGTGTGTGTGTGTGTGTGTGTGTAGCAGTAAACCTGAGTCAGAACACTGGAATGATCTGGTACCAGTGCATTCCATTCCAATAGAAAAGCCAAATTGCTAACCAAAATGGAATTGAACCAAAATGGAATTGACAACATTGGTACCGAGGGGAACTTGAAATAAATGTAAAAATAAATAGTAAAAAGTAAAGATCATATATCAGTGCCGGCACTTCGGCATGGGCCATGTACTCTTCCCCAATCCCCCCAAAAAAAAAACCACCCACTCATACCAATCAAACAGGAGGTGTAATTAAGTAGCTCTAATAGGGTGATAATGCAAGGGAACACTAATTGGGATGGTTCACATATTTCAAAATAAATCAAAGTAGGCACGAGAGAGTATAAGTGAGTTGAAGACTAATAGTCGCATTTTTCTTACCTCTAGTCGAAAATACTTCTTCACCCGGTTAGAATCAGTTTTTCCTGCAACGCCAACTGATTCAATCTCCACAAGATTCTTCCTTTGTGTGGTCAAACGACGAGCAGCACCCTGGAGAAAAATGGAATAAATTTAGAAATGAACACTGAAAATATGCTGTATAATCCTTTTAATAAGAAAAGCATTATTAAAAATGGATATATTTATAATATATTTAAGAGAGCTACTCACGGCAGCAGATGCATCTCTGCTAAGCTGTGCAAGCTGAATGCCAAGACTTTGCTGATTTGACATAAAATGTCCAGCAGAGGGATGTCTGTTAGCTGAAACAGCTAGCCAGCTCGGAGTGGATCTCCATAGACTTTGCTTGGTCAACTTAAAGCCCTATCAAGCAAAAGATCATTCACAACTATAGAAATGAAGGGGATTAAGAAAAATGAACCTGATGAAATACTCATATCTTGTGAAATATATAAGAATATGTCTCTATAAATTGTAAACAATGTACAATCTAGTTTGTCATGTCAAAAGATCACACAATCTGTCCACAAAGAGAAACTGGGTGCCATGCTATTCATTCTACACCATGAGCAGGTGATGCTTTGCATGGCTACAAGCCTACAATGACGAGGCTCTAACTTAAGAAAAGGTGACATCATCACAAACAAGGCGCCAGAGAACCTATCTCCATGTGCTCCAGGGTCATCTAGTTTTCTACTTTGTTATCTTATCCACACGATGAAAATACGAAGTAAAAGAAAGATATATAGTGGAGGAGATGAAGAAAGTTTTTATATTGTGCTTCATCGTTGCATGTGTACACATTTAATGCATAAAAGATGACACTCTGGCTCAGCAGGTAAATTCTATTGGTGGTTTGTCCACAGACTAAAGATCAAGTCTCCTCGTGAAGAGCAATAGAAAAAAGACAGGTACGGCAATACGAGAATTACTTTTCACCATTCAGCTCTATCCAGTGCCATCTCTTCATGCCCTAGCAAAATATCTCTTCAACCCACAGAAATTTTGAACACCTAAGAAATTAATCATATCTGAGAATTGGTCATTTCCTTACTTGCAAAGATAAATTCACACACATCCAAGGAACAATCTGACAGAAACAAAAGCTTTTATCATAGCTTCTTCATTCCTAAATCCTGTATCGACTGTTAAATGAACAGGAATCAGTACTTCTCAAGAATAGAACTCATGACTTATGCAGAAATACCAAAGCCTGATGAATACCTGCAAGGTGGCCCAACAATGTATGATCTTAATCATGCATCTTCACCAGCACTTGATCTCAAATATTATTTCAATAATGCTTTATTAACATCAAAATGACCTGCTGGGCTACTACCTCAATCATGGAAATAGGGACTTCCAAATTATATTTATAAAAATCTACTACCTCAATCCTGAAAGTGTGTTAAAACTTATTGGGAAAAAAAACAACAAATTATGGAATCAACACAACTAACTGATAAAGTTGACCTAAATTTGAGGCATTGTCTAAATTTTCTCCAACAGACAACAATATAGGTGTCAAGCCAGCATATATAGTAGGATAAGTAATCTTCAAATCTATATTCCAACAATCTTCTAAAAACTAAATAGCACCTAAAGCCAAACAAGTAGATTTTAACCGGTGAACTTATTTTCACTTCCCCCACACACTTCCCTCATTTGAAACCCATAAAAAAATTTCCCATAACTTGAACAACCTACAAAAATCATTACCCATTTGCCAGAAAATTCAAACATAAAAAAAAAAAATAATAATAATAAAATAAAAATTAGTCCTGAAATTTCACATAATCCAACAAAAAGAAAACAAACAAACAAAAACAAGACCCATAAATATTTTTCCCATAAATTGAACAACCTAGGAAAACCATTACCCATTTTCCAGAAAATTCAAACATAAAAATGAAAGTAATCCTGAAATTTCACAGAAGCTAAAAAAAGAGTATAGCAAATGTCACTAACCCATATAATGAACCTCTTACACACACACACACACATATATATATTGAGCTAAAATGGAATGCAAAAATAAAACCCTAGAAAATTTTGGAAAAGCACGAATCTACTTGTTCATCAAGAGACCAACATGACAGAGATGAGAGCTAGGGGTGTGAATGTTCACCTCATGGATTGATTTTCAAATAGCCTGACAGAACATGACAGGGATGAGAGCTAGGGCTCTGGCTCACATGTAAAAGGACCCACCTTTCACGGCAACAATGGGTTCCGGCTCACATTGAAGGGAAATAGAGGTGAGAGGGTTATGATTTCATGGCAGAGATGGTTCCGAAGGAGAAGGAGAATGGGCGAGAATCAGAGGACTCCGACGATGAGGGTTCCGACAGAGATTTCTCCAACAGAGAGCGCAGCTGTGGTACGGTGGGTTTCGCGAACGGATATGGTAGGACTCCGGCGAAGGGGGTTCCAGCGACGAGGGTGAGAGGCGGATGAGGGTTCCGGCGATGGGGCTGAACGGCGAGATTGAGAGATCGAGAGAGAGAGAGAGAGAGAGAGAAGAGTGATTGAGGGGCTGAGGGCGCGGGAGACAAAAATAAAAACCCTACCTAATGCAAAAAGAAGGTCCCTAATCTACGTCGTATTGATTTATTCTAATTAAAAAAAAAATCAATACAAAACGGCGTCGTTTTGTCAGAAGAAAAATACAAAGAGGACGGTTTTTCAAAACCGTCCTTAAAAAT
>JAESVK010065523.1:0-21257 GCA_017140935.1 Hamamelis virginiana
TACATAATGCGTCTTCTTTAACCCAACCCCCTATCCAATAATTTGAAAAATTTATTGCATCATTGTTCAGTACGTACAGGTAAGTGATAATAATGGAATCAATGGTGCAAGGTCCAAAAAAATAAATCAATAAATAAAAATGTTCCTAGGTTGAGAGGTTGAATGAATGGTCTAACAAGCTAGGTAAAAGAAAGTGGTTGAATGAATGGTCTAACAGTATGTGTGTTTCATACGAACTGTTAAAATTTTTCAGAGTCTGAATAACATAAATCGACCGTCAGATCATTGTGATTTTTGGCATGTCTGTCATACATTGCAATAATGTTCAATCCAACGGTCAGTTTTTAAAAACATTGAATTTACACTGGCCAAGGCCTTGGAGCTGCTGAGCCGCACCATACTTGCTCAGCAGCCAAACCAAGCCCTTTGGCCAGTGTAAATTCAGTGTTTTTAAAAACCGACCGTTCCTATGTATGACAGGCATGTCAAAAATCACAGTGATCTGACGGTCGATTTATGAGATACATACTATGAAAAATTTTAATAGTCTGTGTGTTTCATACAAACTGTTAAAATTTTTAATAGTCTGAATCTCATAAATCGACCGTCAAATCACTGTGATTTTTGGCATGCCTATCATACATAGGAATAATATTCAATCCTACGGTCGGTTTTTAAAAACACTGAATTTACATTGACCAAAAGGGCTTGGAACTGCTAAACCGCACCACACTTGCTTAGCAGCCAAACCAAAGTCAAGAAGGGTGACCTGTGACGGTCCATTTTAGGAAAACTTAGCAATCCATGAATTAAAATAGAGTAATATTAAAATAAAAACAATATTAAATGAATAAAATAAAAGGGTTTTATAGGTGAAACTTATCTGATGAATGATGATTAGTCCCAATACCCTGCTGTGGCACTATATATGCATGTATGTTTATTGTTGGCCCAAAATATACTCTAGAGAGGGGGTGAATAGAGTATAGGCAAATAAAAATGATTTAAAAATGGGATTAAGTATTTTTGAAATCTTGAATTTTAGATAACTAGAATGCAAGTTTGAACCATAACTTAACAATATAAATAACAAATAAATGACTTGAAATGAAAGAGATTGAGTTAGAGAGAATCAAACACTAGGATTTTAAAGTGGTTCAATCTCTGTCTACGTCCACGCTTCAAGAACTCCGTCTCAATAATTAATCCACTATCAAAACTTCTTAATGGTGGAGAAATCTTTATACTTGCCTTCTTTCAAGGGTGGAAGACACTCACCCACAACCTTCTTTAAAGGTGGAAGACTCTCACCCACAAGAGTTTCACAAAACCCCTGCAACTCACAATAAATAAGAGATGATTGAGGAATAATACAGTGAATGCTTCAACAAGCTGATTTGTAATAAATACAAGCACACTAATGACATCTCAAATGCTCAATATATATAGCTCAAAGAAATTCACAAAGAGAAGTTTGGATGATGAGAGTTTGAGAGTAAATGCTTTCAATAAATGAGTTGAATAGTGTAGGTAGTTCATAAATGAGAACAAGAGCTCTATATATAATGAACTAGAGCCAAAATGGCCGTTTGAAAACCCTAGACTCTGATTGGAGGAGATGGTGGTAGGTTAGGCTCATTTAATGCTTGATATGCTATAAAGAGAAAGAGTCGTTTTGAAGTTGTAAAGTCATTAGTCGACTAGGACAAGGGGATTAATCGACTAGCTAGTTAATTTTCAAATGATTTTGGCTTCCCGGGCTCGGTTAGTCGACTAGGCACAAGTGGTTAGTCGACTAGCTAAGCTAAAATTGGTTGAAACATTTTCTGGGTTTGTTAGTTGACTAGGAACAAAGGGGTTAGTCGACTAACAACTTAAAAACTCATTTAGAAAATTTTTCGGGATTGATTAGTCGACTAGAAAAGGCGGGACCTTAGTCGACTAGCAATTTTGCAACAAAAACATGGCTTCTAACCTGCCATTAGTCGACTGATAAAAGAATGTTAGTCGACTAGAGAATCATTAGTCGACTAGACCAAGGTGTTTAGTCGAATAGCTTAAGATTTCTCAAAACACTGCCTCTAACCTTCACTTAGTCGATTATGACTAAAGTGTTAGTCGACTAGAGAAATTGCAATGTTAATATTTCAAAATTCTTAAGTCCAAATCAACTTATAAAACTTGAGCAAGTTAACTAAGTGTTCCAAAACATTTTTGAGCAATTTTGAAAATATTTTCAAGTATGAATGGTAATGCAATATGAGATAAAATGGTTTTCTATTGAGCTATACAAAATTGAACAAGAGAGAAACCTTACAATAAGTTCCTAATCACAAGGAGAGCAACTTGGCTTCAAAAGGTCTTCATAAACTTGTCTTCAAGTTGATTTTCAAGGATTGAACTTCAAGAGCTTAATTTGAATAAGGTGCGCATTGAATTGCTTGATGAATGTTGATGAGCTCCAACAAGATATATAACTTCAAATCTATAGAGACAACACTTAACTATTTGTTAGATAGAAAGTATGGTTTGCTTATCATCAAAATTAGGTCATAGACCTTAGGGCTAACATTTATGTTTATAAAATAAAAGGGTTTTAACTCTTTTTTTTTTAGGAGGGTAGCTCAGATGGTTGGACTTCCGTTTCGAGTCTCCTAGGCCACCTTCTCAAGATATTTACCTTGCGTCTTACCCGGTGTCCATGATTAGTAAGATATTGCAATCACCCGAGGGATTAGTCGAGGTACGCGTAAGCTGGTCTGGACACTCCTCGTCATCAACAACAACAACAACAACAACAATAATATTAATAATAATAAATAAAATAAATAAATAAATAAATAATCTGGACCGTTTTACAACATAATCAAAGTTCTTGAGAGGAAATAAGAACTATTAAACCACATTTCTTTAAGGTTGGGTTTGGATGCGGAATTTTTTAAAATAAAGTTTGAAATTTTGAATTGATAGGATTTCAAATTTCAGAATTTGTAAATGATGAGGTTTCAAATTCTTTGTTTGGGTAAAATTTTTAAAAGTTGGAATTGTTAAATGGAATTTTGAAAACTTTTTTTCATTGTTTGGATGGAAGTTTTCCAAGATGGAATTTTAAATTTTCATTTAACAATTCTCGATATTTTTCCACAATTTTGAAATTTGAGCACATTTACATGAAATTTGGAGAAATTTTTTGTAGAAATTGCAGGTCCGTCGTCATTCCTTCTATTGCATCTTTGAATAGATACAAAACGAGAGACAGCGAAATTGGATAAGTTCAACAACATTGAAAGCTGTACCAAGTAATCTCACAAACTGAATCCTTGAATTAAGGCTAACAGTATATTATAAGCACAAAATCTAAATGAGATAATAAGCACAAAGAATCCTTCAATTAGAACTTTTTTTTTTCTTATCTAAATTATTTTGCCAATCTGAGTAGCATGAAAAAACCAAGATATATTCAGTTCTTTCTTTAACTAAGTTTCCAATGGTATGGATTTATAGATATGCCTTAACAGCCCATAGGAGATAAGAAAAGATCCAAATATGGCCTTTTTTACCCCTTCAGAGAGACCGGATTACAACAAAGAAGGTCCCCCTTTCACATGTTACTATTTTTCAGAAGGTAGTTCATGTAAAGAGTTGGGCTTAATCCAAATGAATCAAAACCTACCCTAAAATCTTGCCTCAATGGATGAGGCAAGATACTTTCCTGTTCTGCATACCACTGTTATTCATCACTAAATTACTAAATTATGAAAGTTCTAATTTTCCACAAGCTCTGCTGGTTCTGATGTAAAAAGTATCACTAAATTACTAACAGTGAAATACCAAACTGCTACAAGAGACCAAACACCTCTTTCAATGCTTTATAAGGTCAGTTTGCATGTGCCCAGTCAAATAAATATCCATTAATGGTATGAGAATTTTGTGTTGCATTAATCCCCATTTGTGAGAGTTTCAAATTCATTGCCAAGCACTTGAAGATGTGATACTGTTCTTTTCCACCTTTATTATTATTCTTGTTGTTGTTATTCTAACTTGTCCATCTGTTGCTTACAGGAGAAGCTTTTCTCCAGTAAAAATAGAGCAGAGGCTTCCCTTGGCAAGAAGTTAAAGAATGACATGCTTCCTGAAATTGAAAAGGTTCCCAAGGTAGGTCTAATAGGGAAAAAAAGAAATATAAATTGGGCTCTCTTTTTTCTGACTTGAGTCCTATTTCTTGATTGATATGCTTCTTTAATTTTTATTTTTTCTGAAAAGAAAATCCTTTTGATTTTATATTTTCTGTTACCAAGGCAATAATTTTCTTTGAATGATGAACTGCCTATTGTAATTGTTGTTTCCACAGAGAAAAGAGAGGTTGCTGAAAAAACAACATAGAGAAGCTCTTCTTCTTTATTAATTTCTTGAGTGTGGATGGGCTAGCTACAGGACACTCCCTTCGTGACAGAAAACCTTTCACCTATACATTTGGTAAGAGCAATAAAGTTCGCCTTAGCCATATTTGTTCAGTTTCTGATCCTATCGAGTGAACACTTCTTGGGTGGTTTGTGATTACTTGTAAGCTTCAACAGATAGTATGTACAAAAAATATGAAATATCGGCTGGAACAGAGTGAAATTAATTTTATTCAAATCTATCACCTTTGTCTTGCATTCTCTTTGCTTGTTTGTTTTCTCAAAAGAACAACATGGGGATTACCTAAGCCTTCTCTGTGTCCACCAACAAAGGATTTTTTATCCGTTCCAAACTTTGAGGGCGTTTATAGGTCACGCATAGCACAAATGTTGGAAATAGCAACCACCATTTGAAGGTCATGAAAGAGATCTGCTGATTTTAGCAATCCTGCGGCTGTCCACTCTTTTGAGTTATTCTTTTTCCTGACCTATTTGCTTTTATGGATTTACCTATTTGGTATTTTTTTGGTTACATACCAACTGCAGGTTCTACAATTCGGAAGAGTGTTTGTATGAGAGTTGATTTACCACTTCCCGTTCTCCCTACAAGAAATAGAAGAAGACAACAAATCCAAGAGGAAGCAGAGCCATATATTCCATTGCACCATCTACCAGTTCATATTTGTCTCCCTAAATCTTGATTCTCGATCAAAGCTCCTGATTGTTGGCGATCCTGAAATTGTTTCAGCAAAATGTTGTATTATTAATGGAGCTTTGCATACTCCAACCAACCGTGATAATTCCCGTGCTTTCAATTTGAAGGACCTGAAAGAGACCCTATGCCAACAATATCAAGGGCACAAGAGCTCCTCCATATGACATCGCCATATACTTCCAGTAGACAGAAAAACCAACTTTACCTTTCTCTCTCTCTCTTCCTCCTGTACAAGCTGTCCTTTTGGCCCAACTATATCATCTACTTTATCATTTTCAACATTTTTGTTTTCTTCTTTTTGTTCAACCTTGTTAATTAGTACTCCCTCTTCCTCACTTATATTTTCTTTTTCAGAAACTGGGCTTGCAGACAGAGCTTTCTTATCCACACCCACAAGTTCCAAAAGTTCAGTTCCCGAACTAAGAATCTCATTGTACTTTACAGCTTGAGTAATCCTTCCATCTTTCATGACCTGACAACAAGGTAAATTATATTCAAAAAACTAAGTTCACGATAACAAAGGCAAAGAAAAAAAAATAATGTCGATTAATTGCTCACCAGGATGAGGTCAGCAGCTGCTAAAAAACTCAACAAAAATAACTGTTTTGGAACCCAATAGCCCCAGCAAGCATTCCTGTCATACAATGATTAGATTAGAATACTTTCAGTGAAAGGCCCATTTATTTATTTTGTTCATGGAAAGAAAAAAAAAAAGAACAAACTAAAATGCATTGGTGTTGCCAGAATATCCCATTACCACAAACCACACCAGCGAACCAGACTCATATGTAAAATTTATAAAAATTAATGCGAAGATTTGCTGCTTAAAATCAAAATTTACTAAATTAGATGTAATTAATTAAAAGGTAAAGTAAGAAATACCTTGAAAAGATGGGTTCCAGTATGAGCATCAATCCACAGGACTAAAAGGATCATCAAAGAGATAAATATCAGCATCCTGGTATAAAGCACGAGCATGCAATCTTCTTTGCTTCAATCTGTCCCGTATAAGGTCTGATCACCAAATGTAAGAATTTCAAGGTCCTTCTTCAAGGAACATGCTTCTAGAACCCTCTCCTGCCTTCCTCTATCCATTTCCTTACAAAAACAATATGTTCTCTTATATCTTGCCGCTCTGTATCCAAGGTGACAATAAAGTCTGTTCACTAGTTGTTTCAATTGCAACTTCATTCAAGACCTGAAAATACCATGTCTTTTGGGCTGTTTCTTTGGCATTTATGATGTTATCTTCAAGTATTTTAGTATTTCATATCATCACTTGGTATTTTATTACTATGCTTTGTTTTGTTTAATAAATTGAGAATACGAAATCCTTATGTTTTTTAATCATCAATTAAATAATGAGTTACAATTTTCAGAAATATCAAATGCAAGCCCTAGGAGGTGGTAGATTAGAAGAAGTCCAGTCCTAAATTTCTAACATTTTTTGTATCAGTACAATTTTAACTTTTTTTGTAAAAAGTGTGCACTGATCAGAGCATGCTGCAAATTAAACTATAATATTTATAACTGAATGTATCATGTGCTTGCTTCTTTAGTTGATGATTACACATAATTGAAAAGCTTTGGAGTCTGAAATGGTCAATATGAGGAATAAGGATGCAAATGCAAGCCTGTAATAAAGATGTTGGGAAAGTCTAATACATAAAGTTAAACAACAGTGTTTCTTTGAAATATTATTATTTAGTTCGCCCCTTATGGATGTAACTCTTGATCGATTCTCAGATGAACTTTTCCTGTTTGACAGGAGGAGATTCAGAAAAAGACTGGCTATGTTGTAATGCGAGCAGAGGGAATATTTGATGTGGATGCAAATACATCTATTGATCAGCTCTCTGAAGATCAGAATATCAAAATGCCAGAGGTATATTACCCTTTTAGTGCTAAACGTACAACTGATTATTCATCCTAAGAATAAAGATTGGTGCATACGTTGAGATAAAATATTCAAAGTAGATGTTAATTGTCTGTGATAGCATTGACTACAGTGAAAGGACTCTTCTAGCACTTTCTTTTTTTTTTTTTTTTTTTTTTTTTTTAAAATTTTTTTTTTTTGGGGTCCCTTTTTTCACATTTTTTTTTTTTTTTGTTTTTTTTTTTTTTACAATATTCTTTCTTTAGGCTACACTTTTTTACAATATTCTTTCTTTAGGCTACACTTTCAATGTGCATCAAATTTCTCTTAGATATCTTCTGTTTTCTGCCAGTTTGGTTTAAAACTTACGGAACAAAGGTGCTAACAGGATAATTCAAGATCTTCCATTTGTTGATACTTAAGATGATGGTTGACCAGAATCCTTGCTGAGAAAATTCTTGTGTAATTATGGTATTTGTCTGTTTGATTACTCATTTTTACTGGTATATATTGAAGGGAGCGGAAATCCCATGAACTCGTGATAGTGCATATAGATCATGCTAGAAAAAATTAAATCCGAATCCTTTACAATAAAGAGATGAATCCGTACCTTTGAGATCTATCTGGATTGATCTCAATGAATCACGAACTATAAAAATTTGCTCAAGCTCTTCAAGCCTTCTACCGTCTTCCTCATATGCCAGAACGTGAAGAGAGAGTGGCTCTCTTTCTACTCTACTTGTTAGGCGGCTGCCTCTAGGATTTAGAAATAATATTTCGTCTCACTTAGAGGCTGCCCAACGTGGCATATATATAGGCTACGATAGGGACCTAAAATCAAATAAGTTTCGGGCTCCCAATATAAATATTAATTATAATTCATTCCACTAAAGAATTATAATTGCACTCCCTTGCTTATTCGAAATTCTATTTCGAGCTCTTTGTTATTAAATACTTATTAATCTCTCCACGTTAAGATTACAGATATCGGTTGACTAAATTAAATTACTGACAATTTTATTTAATCAACACCTGTTCATCTCCTTGAGACCTTCCACTTAACTTATTTGATATGTCGGATACAAAATCCACCTGCAGTGTTTGACATAATCAAAACTTATAAACATCCTCAAGAGGGTATCATGCATTAATCCATATTACAAGACGTGGATTTCGTTAATAATTAATATACACCATACGCTTAATGTCTATACCCAACTCACCGAGTTTGTTGACCCATAAAAGATCTCACTCTATATGAATCAAGATAACAAATACTAAGTATATGTGCATATTAAAAATTTCGGGATTAAGAGCATAAGCATTCATAATAACCATGAGGTGTTAATTGTCTTTCATATCAGTAGAAAACAATTACCTCAAGACAGTCCCGTTCAATACAACAAGTGTACTAGCACAAGAAGTTGGAAATAAATCATTCCCCGTAGTCAAGACAGACATACTGATATCTTTATGCTACAATCTTACCGAAGGTGTGTCCAGTTCCATCTAAGACTGTGAACTAATAGGCTTATATTCTACAAGAACTGATGATCTGATCTTCTGTGTGTAAGCCAAACTCTACATACCAGATCATCTACTATGTAGAATAAAAGACACACATGCATAACATTAAAAGATAATATAATGCAAACATAGCTCATACGGATTCTCATTTAAAATGCAACATCAGAATTCATTAATAAATAAATACTAAGTGTAACATCCCCAGAATACACAGATTCCGAAGCTGTGACAGTTCATATTTCGTCCTGTGTTGCTTATCACATAAAATTCATAAATTTAAATAAACATACTTTAATATAAAGTCCATATGATAAGCAATACATATCTATTAAAAGTTTAGTCATATCAGAGTCTAAGTATCATAATGTCAACCCACTCTCAAACCCCAAAATATGCATTTACAATACCACGGAAAATAGTCCAAGGAAAGATAAAACTAAGATCAGCATCCTTAAGGCGGCTGCCTGACAACTCTGCAAGCAATCCCTGATCATGCTTCTGCACCTGAAAAATGTTGATCTTTGGGGGGGTGAGCTCGACAGCTCAGTGAAACTCATTTACACTATCTCGTTTCATGTTAGATTTCAAATAGTATATGCACACAGCAATAGATAATACAATCTCATACATTATCATATACCTTGGAAACACATATATGCACACAGCAATAGATAATACAGTCTCATACATTATCATATACCTTGGAAACACATTATTCATGTAAGGTTTTTATTTCAACCTATAACATATTTGCATGTAACCTATGCAATATCATGACAGATAAAATGTGCAACACATGCGTTCGTACCTGTCTTACAATTGCCCATCACCTGCAAAACAGAAAACAACCCATATCCAAATTGGTAGCCCGCAAGGCTTAAGTCTACACAAGACTAAGGCATTTAAGCCTAAAGATGCGAATATTGCCATAAAGGCAAGCATCTATGACCTTAGCACACCCCAACGAATGAAGTGTGTATGTTATAACCCAACTCATGAGTAAATAACATATTAGTGCACTAACTAGGGAACACAGTCCAGGTCATCTCATCTCAACCCACTTCACAACGTTAGTACAAAAATCATTATGATATGCATGACATGCATATAAATAGCAACGAATGCTTCATGATTCTCACATCATTCCAAAATGAGCATTTATCATTATTTGAACACATATACATGTAAGATTTTCAACAAAACAATTATCATATCGCATAATCACCATGCTCGTTAGCATTTCAACACCAAATTTCATAAAGGAAGTTTTAATTACCGGAAATATTTCAACTACTCTGCTCATCATAGAAATTTATCATTTTATTAGGTCAAACCTATAATTAATATTGTAACACCTTTGAAGATGCTCAAAAATATATTTTATAAAGTAAAATCCACAATTAAGTGATTAAACTTTGAATTCGAGATTTGTAATTATATAAAATTCAAATAAATATTTCCACAACTCATTTATCATAAAAATTTTGTATTTTTATACTTCAAAACAGTCCACAAAGTGCCCATAAAATCTCCATAAAGTTTGGGGAATAAATAAACATTTACACCAATTTATAATAAAGCCGAATGTGCATTTTTCTCCCAAAAATTTTAAATAAAATCTTTTATATATGTCCAATCCAAAATTTTTATTTCAAATATGTTAAAACGTGTTCATAAATGATAATAAACAAATTTGGAGCAATTTAAGCTCAAATATGCATAACACCCAAAATTCCATATTTATGATTCAAAACCCATCCAAAAACAGTTTTTAGTGTTTAGGCCATATCTTCTAGCTCAATTATCCGAATTTAATGAGCTTTAGTGTTCTGAAAATAAGACTCAAAGATCTAAAATTTCATGTTTCACAATTGTGGCCTAAATCCAACGTTTTGATAGTCCAAATAAGCAATTACAATAGCCTTTCTGTTTTGAACGAAAATACTTTTCACTGAAAAACCAGTTTGAGTAAAACGGCCATAACTTTTCACACAAAACTTCAAATAAGGCAAGATTGGATTTGTTAGAAAGCTAATTGAAAGACCTATAACTTTCATGAAGAAAGGTTAGATCCATTTGGCCTCTAATCAAGTCAATAACACCCAAACAGTATGCTCTGTTTTGGAGCTCAATTCATGCCAGATTTTCCTAGAACTTTCTAGGCAAACAAACACACTTTCTTCCCTTTCAATTTCACCAAATCAGGATATAAATTCATCAATTAAGCTAACAAAACAAGGTTGAAGAGAGTAGAAACTACACATGCTCCTAAATTGACCTAGTTTATGGAAAAAAAAAATAGTCTCAAGTTTCCAGAATTTTGTTATCATATAAAAATGAAAACTCAAAATTTGACAACCTCCACTGATGAGCTTCAAGCTCCCTGCAATTTTCTTACTCAAGGGTATACTACCTATTTTGCATCCATATTCTACCAAAACTAACAATAAAATGAGAAAGAGAAATGAATTTCACCTTGGTTGGGAGAAATTCAAGTGTAGGAAATGGAATTGTTCGATCTGCTTCCTCTACTGGTTCTGTTCCCTTTCTTCTTTCCTTCCTTCTCGTTTGTTTTCTTTCAGCTAACTCTCTCACTCTCTCTAACTTCTTATGTTTTATAAGAACTCTCTTCTCTCTCTCTAATTTCTCTTCCAGCTGGAGAGAAGACGGTGCGAGAAGCTGGCTCGGCAGTGACACGAGAACACCAGGTGTCTTCAGCATCTAATGCATGGGTTTTCTAATCCCATGCATCCCAGCTCACAGTAAGTATGTTAATCCTAAATTCTAATTGGCCCATTTTCTACAATTCTTGCTGTTAGTCTCCATACAATTCTTACAGTACTTCTTAAAAAAAAAAAAAAAAAAAAATTTTAGGTTTTCACAAAAAGGTCTATTAAATAAAAGCATGGCTTTTAGCATATATCCCCAACATATATGACCTGTTGAGCCATGTGCTTTAAGCAATTTAAGGAGGTTCTTACGATTGTTTGCATTCATGGTATGATTTGTAGCAGCTAGAATGAATGGGATGGGATTGCATGATATTACAGTCCATGACACTGTTTGATCTTTTACAACTTTACTCGTACCATTACCTCTGCTTCACTTTATGTTCTATCATGGCTAAAAGCTAGGGGTGGTCAAAAACCGACCAAAACCGATGGACCGAACCAAACCAAACCAATTGGGCCTAAGTTGAACGGTTTTTAAAAAGGAATTGGTCTGTTTGGTTTGCAAGCTTACAAAACCGATCAATTCCGGTCGGTTCTCGATTTGCCCTTTCATGCACCGACAGTCACCGAACCGACCGAACCTCTTATTAAAATCCTTCAAGGCTCAAGCTTCACTAAGGCTTCAGTGCTACTGCTTCATGCCTTCACCCCTTCAAGTATAAAAACATTTGGCTTGTTGGCCTGTTGGCCTGTTAGGCCATGTATTGTTGTGTCCTTTTAATTAATTTTTCCAGTGACATATTAACATTTGGTTTGTGAGTCTAAATTCCAGCAATTGTATATTTAATTCTAAATTCCAACAATTCTCCATTTCAATTTTCAAGCAATGCTCCAGTTTTTTTGTGTGACATTCTTTTTCTATACTTTTACAATAGCCTCCAACCAAGTACACCGACCGAAAAAATTGCACCGAGCCGGGTCGATGACTCATGGTTTGATGCCTTTTATGATCGGTTTTGGTGTGCCATTTTCTCAAACTGAGGGTATCCGGTTCAGTCCAAAAAATACTTCAAAAACCGGCCGTACCGGCCGATGATCACCCCTACTAAAAGCTGTTGTGGTTGGATGCATCTACTTAGCGACATGACTCCCACTTATCATTCACTTTTGAATTTGAACCTAGAAAGGATTAGCTTAGGGTGGGTAGTGGACGCATCCATTTTGTTTTGGAATTTGCATGTGATGAGTCGGGATGCCCTTGGTGAATTTTTTTATGTGGATTTAAGTGGCTTATAGCTTATTTTGGTGGTGCGCGCATGCTCAATATGAAACTTGGGGCGGGTGGTGGATATTAGTGCTGGGATGGGTTAATACAAACTAGGGGAATGGATGCTCAAATGATGATTTATCGTCAAATTAAGAGAACTTCAATACAATTGTAGTATCATACCATTGTAGTCTCGCAAGTTAAAAGATAGTATTAAAAGACATCAAAGTTAAAAGGTGGGTATATGTCAATAAAATTATGGTATCACTTTAATTTTCATTTGCAACGTCTCATTGGTGAACATGTATATATACACATACATAAATAGGTATAAATAGGTTAGCTTAGGCGCGGGCACTTCACATGAGCAGGCTGATGAAAATCATCATAAATTTATAAATATGTATGTACATGTATAGGCTTTCAATATATCATTGATTTGGACCAGTCCAACCGTAAAGTCTTATTTTGGTGAAAAGGGGATTGGGTCGGGGAGGATAGCCATATATGATTGCATAAAGCCATTGGGATTGGCATGTTACCATCATGGATTAGACAAAAATGAAACTCACCAGTTACCACTTTGGTGTTGTACATGCAGCTTTTGTTGGTGGTCCCTTTGGGCATTATATTTTTCTTAATTCTCACAAATCAAAGAGCTATCTCATACTCCAATTTAACAAAGGATCCTCAAACCACAAATTAACATAAAATCCTCAATTTTATTAAGAATCTTCAATCTCTAACTTCAAACCCATTATTACTGGAGGACATGAAATGATATGCATTAAATATTGATTTGACGTGTTGGGGATTGGGGATTATGTGCAAACCTGGGGATTGTGGATTCTCTGTAAAATTAGGAATTCTGAGTAATAATAGGGATTCTTTGTAAAATTGGGGATTAGGAGTAGGGCATTTGAGTCCAAAAAAACACTGATAGGTTCATCTTCATAATTATCTTTGGATCGGGTTCATTCACGTAATATTTCGAAAATTCAGGATTATTGACGTAAAATTCTATTTTTTTTCAAGAAAAGGGAGAAAAAAGCATCATAGAGAAGAGTAACATTCCAACAAGGATGGTACCTTACCATCTCACAATCATTTGCCAATAACTCCCAAAATTTATTAAAATAAAAAATAAAAGAATAGAATTAGACTAGATTTAAAGGTCTGTAATTAAAAGAAAATTATAATAGCATTTTCTATTCGAAAATTTTTCTTCTAAGAACTACCTCCTCACGTTTAAGATGTCCACGTGATGTGTTCTCATTAAATTGTCCCTTGTTTATTTAGTAGTTTTTGAGCACTACGTGTAGCAAAATCAAAAGCCTAAATTGATGTCAACGATTTTAAAAAGTCCGCACATGTACATAAGAAAATTGTTGTTACTATATTAATGCTCCCTAATTTATTTAGAAAACTATCAATTGTTCTTTAAAATGTAGATTAGGGCCTTGTTTTTGGCCTCGTGCTCTCATGACTTTCACCCAGTTAAATCATTTTTTTTTTAAATTACTTATTTATTAATAAACCCTCACTTATGGCGGAGGAATACCGAAACAAACAGACCGAACCCACTCAACAAAACTATCAACAAAAACAAACAAACCTCAAACCCAAAAAATACGCCGGAAATTAAAACCGACGCCGAATATAAGCTGTACCCATTAAATCTAACCTGAACAAACCTCGCACCTCACGAGGCAAATCCACTGCCTCTAACACGAGCAACTCCTCCCCCAAAGCCCCAACTCTAGACAATTCATCAGCCACTTTATTCCCTTCCCTAAAAATATGAGTAATAGAAAAATCAAACCCAACTAACAAAGACAACAAAAGATCCCAGAAATCCCAAAGGTACCAAACTATACAAATTCGACCCCTCAACCAAGACACCACAATTAAAGAATCACATTCAATATCAATGGAGAAAAAACCCAGCTGCCGGCATATTTTAATGCCTTCAATAATAGCCCGAAGCTTAGCTTCATTATTAGAACAGGGTCCAAAGAATTTTGAAAAAGCAAAGACTAACCTCCCTTCTTGATTCCGAAGAATTCCACCTCCCCCACCAGGACCCGGATTCCCAAGAGAACTCCCATCTAAATTCAGCTTCATTCTTCCAATACTAGGTTTCAACCATCTAACAATGTCAATTTTAGGAGGCCGCGGCTGAACTGGCTGAATCTCCAATCTTGCCAAAATTTTTAAATCTTTCGATGACAACTTCTTCACTTTGGTTTCAGCAGTATGAAGCTTCACCCACACTAAAACTGAATACCACACTTGTTGGACAGATTCATAAATTCCTTCCATGCGAGCAACACATCGTCTTCTCCACAGTCTCCATGAAACCACAACAGGGATTAAACCCAACAAAATGCCAACCTGTGAATTCCTAGTCGACCTAGCAAACCACAATTGAATTCTATCTCTCCAAGATTGCTGAGCCAAGAAAGGGACACTATTACTTCATATATTTGGACCTAGAGTGGTTGAAATGTGTTAAACTCTGCAAAATGATCAAACTTTGATGAAATTAGGGAGTAATTGAAGTGATTGCTGTTGGAATGGATGGTGCCTTCAATTAAACTGACTACCACTAAGGTTGAGGTCAATCACGTGGCCTATCACCTTAACGCACGTGACACCCAATATCCCATTTGCATCAATTTGTAGAAACAGAGGATACAAAAGAGAAAAAATTTTATAGAGCCTCATTAATTAACGGGATCATGTTACCTTTCAAAATTAATCCCATAGATATAGATGAACAATTTCTTTAATTGATGGGAATAGTACTGGAGATAACAATGATTTCTAATGTATTCTCATGTGAAGAATACATTAGAAAAAGAATCTCACAACATTGACTTCGACTTCTGTTCAAATAAAAAAATAAAAAATAAAAACATTGGCTTCCACTTCTTAGGAAGTTGGAAGGCAGTGGAAAGAAATTAAGTAAATAAATAGTATTGCATGTGAACTTCATTTCATTCATAATCACCAAATGCAATAAGAACAACATCAAACACCAAAAATAACCACAGCAAACTATGAGCCTACAGCTGGCCAAACACCATAAGACTACAAATAGACCACAAGCAGAGCAAAGCTAGTTGTTCTTGATGTGGTTAGCAAACTGATGGACTTTCTGAACAAATCTGTGAGTACTTCTAAAACTTTACAGACCTCAACTCTAGTTGTCATTGACAAAATCTGACAATGAATCCAGCTGCCTTCTCCACTTGTCCACAATCTAGTTACACAGAAGGAGTAGATAATCAGTTCAAATATACACAAAAACCCACAACAATTTTCAATCAATCTGCAGTAACTAATAGGGGTTGGGAGCGATGGTGGGAATAAATTGGGAGTTCAACAATATTATGTTGAAAGTCTAAAAACATTTGTATCATTTACCTTGGAAAGCCATCAAATTTTCTAATTTCTTCTTTCTCTTCGTCTACGAGCAGCACTCTTCCACGATCTTTTCACGTTTCTGTGTTGTACAACTTCAACAATTCTCAAAAACCATTCAGGATTTCTATTTAAGAATATATGATATCCCCAAGCCAACCCAATTACCATTCCACTTCCATACCCCATCAATACTGCTTTCCATCCAAATCCACCTCCAAACTCAGAATTATCTCCTTTTTCAATCAATGGGGGTTGACGTGGTGCCTCATCACTGCTGCATTGCTTTGATAAAGGAACTCCACAAAGTCCCAAGTTTTGGTCATACGAACTATTTGCAAATGTATCGAACTGTTTCCCTCGAGGTATTGGTCCCACCAAATGGTTTTGCGATAGGTTTAGAAATCCGAGAAAAGTGAGGCTTGTCAATTGCTCTGGAATCACCCCAGTAAGGTTGTTTGAAGATAGGTCCAAAGATTCAAGATTTCTCATAGTCTCCAAAGATGATGGTATATGACCTGTAAGGCAGTTATGAGAAAAGTTGAGCAATCGAAGAGAAGTGAGCTTTCCAATTGATTCTGGTATCTCTCCTTGGAATTTGTTCTTTGACAAATCAAGAGTGGTGTAGATGGTTAGGATTTTCACCAGTTCGACATCAAATCCTTTGACTGTCACCACCACGGAATCTTGATAATAGATTTCCCCCATGTATTTCGGTCCTGTATTTTCTTCCTCCACATTCATTAGAGCTTTCAAAGTTTTGAAATATTTTGTGGGCAAGAGGCCGGTGAACTCATTGTGAGAGAGGTCGATAATTCGCAACTTGGGGAAGGGAAATCTGGTCTTGGAACTATGTATGGTACCATGGAGTCTATTTGATCGCAAGATAAGAACTTGTAGCTGTGGAAGAGTATCCAACCAACTAGGGAATGTACCATTTATCTTGTTGTTTCCAAGATCTAGGACCTCCAAGTTCTTACATTCCATTAAAGATTGTGGTATTGGCCCTTCCAATTTATTGCCATTGAACTCAAGATTCCTCAATTTATTACCCTCTGCAAAGATTTTAGGAACTATGCCATGAAAGTAATTCATCCGTAGATCCGAAACGGATAGAGAGTTGCTGAAGTTTCCTAAACATTGTGGAATGATACCACTGAAGCTATTATTAGACAAATTCATAATTTCAAGAGAACTCGCATTGCAAATCGAATATGGAATATTTCCACTGAATTTATTATTGGAGATTATGAAGATTTTTGTGGAGAGTGGTGGAACAGGAAGTGGGCCCAAAAACATGTTGGATTGAATGTCAAGAACTTGTAGATCCTTATAAGGAAGTTGCTCCACACCTGTTAGAAAGTTGTAAGAAATTTTTGTAAGCATTAAGTCCTACCTTGTTTTTTTCTAAATGAGAAAACATTCCTTAAAAAGTTAACAATTTTGAAATATATAGGATTCTTGAGAAATGTAGGAATTCACAAGTGTTGCAAGATCTTAACTTAAGATACTCACTCGTAAACAAATATGGGGAGGCAATGATTGTCCGCTTCATGAGAAAACAGGCCTAGCTAAACTCCCCCAATGCCTCTTTAATGATTTGGGGAGAGAGAGAGAGAAAATCATGTTTATAAGTTTAAAAATCGCCAAGTAATTGCTTATGTCATGAGAATGTTGTCTTAGCCCGGTGATAACTGATTACCATTATGAAATAAACGACATGGATTCAAATGTTAATTATTATTTGTTAAAAAAAATGTAAATAAACCCCCGCTTAGACTACATTTTTTTAAACCATATGATATGGAAGCTTAATGTGGTAATGCCACATCATTTAATTTCTGTAACATTGCATGATAGTAGAGCTTTGATCATCTTATGTTAGGTGGTTTAAATATTGGTCTAAACAATGCTATTTAGCACTCGTCTAAAAAGGAAGCCAATTATCTCATTATCTCTCTTTAAATTCGAAATTTATGGTAGGAATTTCAATGCATGCACTGCATCATCTTGTGTGAAACTTCAACACTTTTGTGGTAATAATTAATTTCACATTCCCTAAATATCCTAGATGTCAATTAACTAACATATATCATCCTACTATCAAGGTTTGGGCAATGCCTTCTAATGCACATTATAATTATCCATATGGTGGGTCTTGCCAGTCATAAATAGTTCAAGAAAAATGCTAATTAAACACTCCTAAAAAAAATATGTTTTTAACGATGTGACCAATAATCTGATCCTTTTATTATCAAAAGCAAAGTTAAATCCTTTAAAAAAGTGGAAGTTGATTTGATTACGGACACATTAGGGACATACTTTTTATTGTACATTCGTAGACCATATTTTTCAAACAATCTGACGTGGTAGCATGATATGGTAATACCATAACATTTAGTATTAATAAAGCACGATAGTAGAGATTGTATCATATTTCTATGACAGATCGTCAGGTAATCTAAAAAATATGGTCTAAGTGATTACTCATTTAGCAATATTTGAATTATTATTTTTCTCATAAAAAACCCTATTATCTCATGACCTATCTTTATATTCGAAATTTATACCTTGAATTTCGCACCACATCACCTTGTGTGAAACTTCTGCACTAGTGCCAGTAATAACTTCACATTCATCTTATCAAGGTTTGGCAACGCCTTTCAATTCACACTACAGTTATTCATGTGGTGGGTTTTGTCCGTCATAAATAGTTCTAGAAAATACGCCAAATGCTCTAAACAAGTGTGTCTTTAATTAATGTGTTTTTAATGATATGATCCATAATTTAACCCAACCTTTTTTTTTAATTATCAGTCAATCCTTGAAAAAAAATTGGAAGGCATGATGAATTGACTAGGGACACATTAAGGACATTGTTTTTAGGAACCTATAGCATTATTCATAACTCAAATGCACATTGAAAGTAGCTTGTAACCCAAAATACGATACATTTGGTGCATATCTAAAAATAATTTTTATATGAACTATGTTGATCGAAGAGGCAAAACGTACTCATAACAAGACAATAGGGGCCCCATCAAAACGTAATCATGCATGCAAGGTTTTAAAAGAGAAAATTATATGCTACACTGCATACCTGAGGATGGGAAAGGACCACTGAAATAGTTGACCGAGAGTTTTAAGTACTTGAGGCCCTCAAGCTTTAAAAGTGATGATAGGATTTGACCACTAAAATTATTAAATGAGAGGTCCAAACTATATATTTGTGTCAAATTTCCAAGCCATGCCGGAATTGATCCTGAAAACTTATAGTAGGAGATGGATACAAAATTTAAAAATTAGCATCATGATATGGAGTATATATAATAATTATACTGGAAAGCAAGTATGGAATCTAGCTACTCAAATTGTCAAATGAGATAAACAAATAAGATATTTGTGCTATTTACTTTGACCAACAACTATATATGATGAGATCTTTTCAGTTAAATTTTTTCTATAAAGATCCTATTTACTCCACTAGACCTTTTAGTATATATCTAAACTGTACACGTTGTGGGTACATTCCACCAATCTTAAACACTCTAAACCGTACAATTGATTGAACCTTAGCTCTATCTATAGTTAGTAAAATACATTGTGGAAAAATACGAGATGGATACATATGGGAGTATATATAATTCAGGTCTACCTTAAAATAAAATGGTAATATCTATTAGTATATTACTAATAGATAATATTATCAATATTCAATTAAATTTTAAGAAGTAATCAAATAAATATACTTGTTAATTAGTTATACAATAATTTGCTTAACAAGTGGGCCTCTTTTACAAGATGAGTAAAGAATAAAGGGAGATGGAGAGGAATAACAACGAGTTGGTTAATAGCAGAGGCTAAAAAGAAAAGAGTTGGTTAATAATTGTACTATCCTATTGAGTTAGTTATGAGAAAAAAGAAGGTTATGTGAGTACGTAACTTGTGAAGGAATAGGACCTCTTAGCTAATTATACGAGTGAAATTGACTTGCCATCCAAACTTAATTTACAATACAAATCTTATTTTGTCTACTAAATGTTCTAGTACGCATTTACAATAGAGATCTTGCATGGCATATGTATTTTAATTCATGCTGGAACTATGTTTATTAATGAAGAGGTACGTGAGAGGTTGTGACACGACAATGAGGCTGCCAAGTCTTAGCATAACCTTAATTTCCCTTCTCTAAAACATCTAATTAAATAAGTTGTTATCATGTTGGAAAGTAGGCCGGTATGAGGACTTACCCCTAAAATGATTGTTTGAGAGATACAAATAAGATATTTTGGTGAGATTGCCAAGCCATATTGGAATTAACCCAGAAAAATTGTAGCAAAGGAGATATACAAAAATTCAAGGGTTAATTTCAGAATCAGTTGGTATATAACTTATTATTACCAAAACAAAAGTAGCGAAATAAATTATAATGAATGAGTTAGTAAAAATTGAGGTACAAGTAAACCAATAACTGTAAAGCAAACCCCATTATCATATTAAATAAATAGTGAGATAAGAAGGGGTAGGTTAGGATTGGGTGGTAACTTCTGCAGAGGAGTAGGGCCCCTTAGATCAGTACTTGTAGGAAAAGGGTATCAAGGGAGAACCTCGTCTCTTCAACTCCCTTCAAATTTGAAATTTCAAACTCTTATAATTTCAATATATACATATACCACATTATCATGTATGAGTTCACATAAGTGTCCCATAATTAAAATTTCATGTTCTTTGTCCTATAATTGAGTTAACCATCATCACATAATCTAATTTGGCCAACTGATATGCTATGGTACTTTCAGCTTGAAGTTTGTTGTAAATCAAAATGAGAACTAAGCCATGCAGATAATTATTACCAAAATGTACATAATCCAATGAATTATGCTTAACAAATAATGAGTTGGTTGCATGATAACATAAGCTTATAAAAAGAAATGAAAAGAATTGGTTAATAATTGAGGCTTAAAGACACCAAATATGGTGTTAGTGTAAACTAGCATGAATGTATTGTCTTGTTAAGTTTGTTATGAGAAAAAAAGGAGGTTTATATAGGATTGGTGGGTACGTTACTTAGTTGTGAAGGAATAGAAAATTCACTTGGAAAGAAAAGGCTATCAAGAGAGAGAGCCCATTCACAATTAATTACTGCTCTTCTTTAATTGATTTCATGTGTCACATCTTCATATCATGTGGAAGTTGGAATCAGCACATGTGGAAGTTGAAATTAATATCACATTTTTAAATCAAATTGAGTTAATTAACCATCAACCTATTTTAAAATTTTCTACCAAAAAAAGTACTATTTACAAATTATACAAAATTTTTAGTGTATTGGAGAGTTTTATTACTCCAAATTATAAGGGTGAAATTGACTTTG
>JAESVK010065524.1:0-10624 GCA_017140935.1 Hamamelis virginiana
TATTATAAACACGATAAGCTTTACTATTAGTTGAATAACCAATAAAAATACCAATATCGGATTTAGACTCAAATTTAGCAAGGTAATCTTTATCATTCAAAATAGAACATTTGGATCCAAAAACTTTGAAGTAACCAATATTTGGTTTTCAATCTTTCCATAGCTCATATGGGGTTTTGGCTAGGATGGATCTAATAACCACTCTATTTCCCACATAGCAAGCGGTATTAACCGCTTCCGCCCAAAAAGTTCTAGGAAGATTATGTTCATTAAGCATGGTTCTACCCATTTCTTGTAATGAACGATTTTTCCATTCAACTACTCCATTTTGTTGTGGAGTTCTTGGAGCCGAGAAATTATGTGAGTATCTTTGTGCATCACAAAAATTTTCGATGTCTTGGTTCTTAAACTCTCTACCTCTATCACTTCTCACACTAATGATGGAGTGGCCTTATTCTTTTTCAAGTCTTTTACAAAGTTTTATAAATTGTATCACTCTTGTGAGAAAGAAAAAGAACCCAAGTATACCTTGAGTAATCATTAACTAAGACAAAGGCATAAAGTTTACCACCAAGACTAGCTACATCATTTGGTCCAAACAAATATAGATGTAACAATTCCAAAGGCCTAGATGTAGAAATATGCGCTTTGGTTTTAAAACTAGTTTTGATTTGTTTTCCAAATTGGCATGCATCACAAATTTTATCTTTTGAAAAATTAGCTTTGGGCAAGCCTATAACAAGTTCATTTTTAGAAAGCTTTTGAAGTAATTCCATGTTTGCATGCCCAAGCCTTCTATGCCATAACCAATTTGAATCTTGTAAAACGGAAAGAAATGTTACATCTTGAGATGTTAAGTCATCAAAACAAGTGATATACACATTTCCAAGGCGTTTTGTAACAAGAATATTGATTTTGTTTTTGTCTAAAACATTGCAAGAATTAGAAGTAAAGTTCACAAAATAGCTACTATCACACAATTGACTAATGCTAAGCAAGTTATGCTTTAAATCTCTAACAAGCAAAACATTATCAATAGTAATAGAGCCATTACCAATTTTACCTTTACCAATGATCTTGCCTTTGCTATCATCCCCAAAGGTTACAAGTCCACCATCTTTGAGAGTTAAGGAAATAAATTTATCTTTGTCACCGGTCATATGCCTTGAGCATCCACTATCCAAATACCATTGATACTTTTTGTTAATGGATTTCAAGCATACCTACAAACACAATACAATTGAACTATTGGTACCCAACTCTCTTGGGTCCTATAAGGTTAGGATTCTCAAACGTTCAAGTTCATTCATAGTAATTGTCTTTGGTTCAAATGATTTCTTGGATGAAGGTTCCCTTTTAATCCAAGCTACTATTTTCCCAAGTCCTCTTTTTCCTCTAAATGGACATTTGAATGTGACATGCCATTTTCTCTCACAATAATGACAAATAGCATTAGGATTTTGTTTAGTAATATGTGAATGAGAGTGAGGCTTTGATTTAGGTTCTTTGGAGTCTACTTTCATTGAAGCTTTAACAAAGAAGTCTAAATAAAGTGAAGACTTTTTGGAGTTAGTATTAGACATGTAGCCTAATCCTTCTTTGTTTAGCCCAATTCTTTGAGCTCCAAGTAACCTATCAAAATTTTCTTTTCCACTTGTAAATTTGTAGACAATTTTGTTTAAGTCTTCAACTTTGGATTTCAAAAGTTTATTTTCATTTTCAAAAGTTGAAGAGTCAATTGAAGATTTGGAAGTGGAAGGTATGTTTTTCAAATTCTCAATCTCATTCCTTTGCTTTTCATTTAGCAAAGTTAATTTGGAATTTTCATTTACTAATGCTAGTTTCTCACTTTTGAGAGTTGAGAGGCTTTTCTTCAAAGATTCAAGTTCACTTTTTAAAACACAATTTTTATTATAAAATAGTTTACTCAAATTTTGAAAGTCCTCTAAGGATAAATCACATTCATCATCATCACAATTAGAAATAGAATTTACCTCACTTCCTTTATCATCATTTGCCATGAAGCATGATTCCTCAATGCTGGCAAACAAGCAAAAGTTAGCCGTCTCTTCTTGAGTAGTCTCTTCATCACTCTTAGCATCCTCAAGAATGTCATCCCAAGTGGAGGTAGTGGCGGCCATAGCTTTCCCTTTGCCTCTTTGATCATTTCTTGAAGATTGGAAGTTATTGTTGTAGGAAGAGTTCTTGCTAGGATAATGTGCAATGGTGTGCCCAAACTTCTTGCAATTGAAGCATCTACCATCATTTGCTTTGACAAATCTTCCATTGCCTTGTCTAGATTGGTTCTTCTTCATTCTTAGGAAGGACTGGAATTGCCTAGTGATTAGAGCCATATCATCATCATCATCATCATCATTATTGTTTGTGAAGTCATCACCATCACTAGCTTCAAGGATAGAGGATTGAAGAGCTAGAGTTCTCTTCACTTGAGCATTGTCCTTCTCACTTTGAATTGCCTCATTCTCCTTCTTCATTGCCGTTTCATGGGTAATGAGTGATCCTAGGAGCTCATCAATGTCAATCCCCTCAATATCTTTAGCTTCTTGGATGGCGGTGATTTTAGGACTCCATGAAGGTGGAAGAGCTAAAAGGATCTTTGACACAATATCATCATTAGGAATAACTTTCCCTAATGCTTGCAATTCATTCAAAAGATTAGTAAAACGAGTAAACATATCTCTAACATTTTCACCATCAATCATCTTAAACATTTCATAGTCTTGTCTAAGCATGAGAGCTTTGGAACATTTAACTTGTTTAGTACCTTCATAAGTGACCTCAAGTTTTCTCCAAATTTCTTGTGCCGTAGCACATGATGAAACACGATTGTATTCACTAACATTAATAGCACAATACAATACGGTTTTTGCTTTAGAATTAATTTGGATAACTTTCATGTCATCTTCGGTCCAATCATCCAAAGTTTTAGGAACAAGTTGCCCTTCATCATCCTTTTTGAAAACATTTTGATTCCCTTTCATTATAACTTTCTAAATTCTCATGTCATAAGATTCAATCCAATTTTGCATTCTATTTTTCCAAAATCCATAGTTTTCACCATCAAAAGATGGAGGTCTATCCGGGTTGGTTCCCATTTGATTTGCCATGATCTTTAGCTCAACAAATTTTGAAAAACAATTAGCACTTGCTCTGATACCAATTGTTGGCCCAAAATATACTCTAGAGGGGGGGTGAATAGAGTATAGACAAATAAAAACTACTTACAAAAATGGGATACAATAATTTTGCAAACTTGAAATTGGATAAGTAAAATGCAAGATTGAATATTAACTTAATACAACAAGATATAAAATAAAGAACTTAAAGTAAAGAGATTGAGTTAGAGAATCAAACACAAGGGTTTAACGTGGTTCGGTCTCCGCCTACATCCACGCCTCAAGAACTCCGTCAAGAGGGTTAATCCACTATGCAACTCCTTCAAGGTGGAGAAACCTTTACAACTTTGCTTCTTTCAAGGTGGAAGACAACTCACCCACAAGAGTTCTCATAAAACCCTTACAAAACTCACAATACAGGAGATTTAATATTGAATGATACAATGAACGCTTCTCAAAGCTGATTTGTAATCAATACAAGAGTACAATAACTTCTCAAAAGATCAAATGGATGAAGCACAAGAGTATTTAATCAATGAGAAGAGTGAATAATGAATGCTTGAGAGTAATGAGAGTAAGACAAAAGATTTTATCACTTGGTAAGCAATAAAGGAACACCAACCTTCAATATATAGCCATCCTAAACCCAAATGACCGTTTGAAACCCTAGAAGTCGGATTAGGAAGGTTTTAGGGTGGTTGGGGAACATTTAATGCTTGAATGACTAGTTTAGGAAATAGCCGTTTTGAAGTTGCAGAACCCTTAGTCGACTAATACAAGCTTGTTAGTCGACTAACAAGGCATTTTCAAAGGAATTTTTCATTCCCGGGCTCGGTTAGTCGACTAGGACAAGCTTGTTAGTCGACTAGCTAAGCAAAAACCATAAAGAACAAAATCTGGGTTTGTTAGTCGACTAGCTAAGCAAAAACCATAAAAAACAAAATCTGGGTTTGTTAGTCGACTAGAACATGGAGGGTTAGTCGACTAGCAACTTAAAAAAATTTGGGAAATTTTAATCCGGGATCGGTTAGTCGACTAGGATAGGGGGGTATTAGTCGACTAGTAAAATTGCAACCAAAACATAGCTACTGACCTTACATTAGTCGACTAGCAAGAGCGGGTTAGTCGACTAAGAAACCATTAGTCGGCTAGTCAAGGGTGATTAGTCGACTAACTTAGAATTTTCATAAACATTGCTTCTATACTCTAATTAGTTGACTAGGACTAGATGGGTTAGTCGACTAGTGAAGTTGCAAAGGCAATAATTCGAAATTTCTAAGTCAAAATCAACACTAAACACTTTGACACATTAACTAAGTGTTTCAAAACATTTTTGGTCAATTTTGAAAGCAAATTGAGCATGAATGCTAATGCACAATGAGATGAAAAACATTTATCTTGAGCTTTACACAATTGATCATGAGAGAAGTCTTACAAAGAGTTCCTAAAGTATATGTAGATCAACTTGACTTCAATTTGGCCCTTTGACACTTGTAGTTTATCACCATGAGCTTTGATTTGAATAAATAACACTTGGAATACTTGATGAATGTTGATGTAGATTTCCAAAGACAATCTATGGATACAAAACACTCAACCATATGTTAGAAGAGAAGTATGGTTTAGTTATCATCAAAATAAGGTCAAGGACCTTAGGGCTAACACAATTGATATGTGTCAACCCATGAAAGGTCAAATCACTTCATGATGAGGCAAACCATTTGTCAAATTCATATTCAAATTAAATGCCAAAAATGAGAAAATCAAATATTCTCTAAATTGGCAAGTATCCCTTAAATTAAGGGATTCAAATTCAAGATTCCAAACTAAGAGCCCTACCTTTGCCTATAAATAAGAATCTGTCATTCATTACAAAGGACCTTCAGCCAGCCAAAGAATTGAAGCTCTGCTAAACTCCAGACCTACAAATTTTCAACACTCTTCAACATTGTGGGCGACTTATCAAGCATGAGACACAAGTGCTAAGTCTATTACATTTGAATCCCAGACACTACACCAAAACTATACCCAAAAGAAGAGTCATTTACATCATCAATGAGTTCTACATCATCAATGAGTTCTTCCTCAACATTCTTTGAATTTCAAAAGATTTAAAGGAAATAATGATTCGAGATCAAGCTCTATGCCCTCGAACTCAACTCAAGTCCTTCAACCGTTACAATAATAAGAACTTTGAAGATTGATTCAAGATCAAGTGCCCAAACCCTTGAATTGAAGCTTACCAAATCCTTATTCGAAATTAAGCGTTAAGCCCCCGAACACAAATCAAGTCCAACCATTTCAACAAATGAAGTTGTGGAGACCGATTCAAGATCAAGTGTGTCCGAACTCTTGAATAAAAGTTCACTAAATCATTGTTTGAGACTAAGCCTAATCATGCCTAGACTCAAATCATCCA
The DNA here is from genome assembly GCA_017140935.1 of Hamamelis virginiana. Taxonomy (NCBI): domain Eukaryota; kingdom Viridiplantae; phylum Streptophyta; class Magnoliopsida; order Saxifragales; family Hamamelidaceae; genus Hamamelis; species Hamamelis virginiana. Next base: position 5,557 of record JAESVK010065524.1, read on the forward strand.
CTTCAATCCACGTGTTTGGATAGAAGCCGTCAAAGCCCAATTCAAGATTAAGCTTTCAGGCCCTCGGATCTTCGAGCCATCAAAGGAGATCGAATAGAGGAATTATTCTTTTGTAACGAATAGACCAGTAGAGACTTGTATCCCATTATTTATTTTTATAAATTAATAAAAAATTATATTTGTCCATATTTCTTGTTCGTTTGATTACATGACTCAAAATTTGTGTGTACAATTAAATGAGCCATTTTTTTTTATTTCTATTTCATTAAAATTATAGTTCATTCAAAAGTGTCACATAAGTTTTATTTCTATTACATACATTAGATAGAGAGGTTATTTTGTATAACATTACTCAATAAATTATCCACTTTGTAGTGCTGCAGGTCTTGATCACCCTAAGGTATTGATTAGATTGAGAAATCCATGCTAGGATGATGCAGCCTTCTATATATCTTTTTTTTTAAATGGTACTTGGTTTCCTTAGAGAGTGATTTCTTCACAATAATGCTTCGTTTTTCTGTATTCGAATTTCAGAGGGATTTGCATCGTAAATGCTTTGATTTAGTTAAGTTTAGTTCTTATAAGTGTTTTTGGCTTTTGCATGCTAATTTCGCCCAAATCCAAAGTTTTTGTAGCTGAAATGAGATGAGATGAGTTGATTGATCGATGGACCAAAATGGAAAGAAAGTGGAAAATACCTCAAGCCTATCAATAGAACATCCCTCATATCGATAGGGTCATGTCTCGGTTATGAAAATCTGCACAAATTGGTTCCTGCAAACTTATCTTATTGATAGCATGTCACCCCCATCAATAGGGTTGTGACTCATATCGATAGGACCTCACGGCTATCGATAGGGTATCTTCTCAGGTGGCATTTTTACAGGCCTGCAAGCTTCTCCAAACGATAAGGAGCTTATTCTACCGATAGGACTGTGCATCCTATTGATAGGAGAGAGCTCGAGGTAGTTTTGGGAGAAATTCTGTTTTTGGCATCTTTTGCAGGGGAAATCGTGGGGGATCTACTTATAGGGTTTCCTAACCTATATAAGCAACTTTTTGAGACTGATGAAGGGTTCGCACACTTTCGTATACACCTTAGCTATTGGATTCGCATTCTTTCACCTCTCACCATGGATTTTGGATGCTCGAGCTTGGAATAGACGTCACCGGCACATCATCTCCGATCATGAGCGACTAAACTCCATACTTGGGTATTAGATGAAGCTTTGTCCGTAGTTTATTATTTGGTTTGATTTGTATTGGGATATTTACATAATTTGTGATGATTGTACAACTTTTGGGAGATTGCTTGTTATGCAATCTGCTTTATTAATGTAATATTCATCCTATGCAATTGTTTTCTGTGATTTCAATTACATAAGTTATGCAATGGTTTTATTTGAGCATGCTTGTGCGAAGTTAGTTCATTCATGCCTTGCTTGGATAGGTTGTGCATGCCTTGCTGGACAAGTTATGCCTCGTTTGGATGAATCGTACTGAGTTCACACTTGCATGATATTTTTGATAGTTTATTCTTGTAGTTTAAATCGTCACTATCATAAACGAATGTAAACCCCAACTTGAATCAACCATATGATAAATAAAAGATTAAGTGGATTCAAAATACCCAAGGCTTCTTTTTATTGATTTCTACTTCCATCAACAAACCATTTTTATGGGCTTTAATTTAATTAGTTCTTAAACAACCAATCAATCATCAAGAGATTTCTGTTAACTAGAATTGAACTTGCTAATTTTCTCATAACTCAGCCTTTAGTCCCTGTGGTACGACATCCGTGCTTACCGAAACTTAACTGAATTGAGGTTACAACACGAGTCTTTATAAATTTAAATCTTGATTGTAAACAAAGAATAACCTCTCTTGTTTGGCACGATCAAATTTTGGCGCCGTTGCCGGGGACTAAAGCACGATTATAGAAATTGTTGGCCTATGGCTTCCCCACTCAGTTAATTAATTTTGATGATAACAAACATTGTACTATAGTGTATATGTTCCTGGTTTAAATCAAATAAATATCTTGTTGTATATTATTACTATGATGTTTTGGTTAAATTTCTTGTCAATATCAAATGGATATTCCTGTGCTACCAAATATACTTAGTATAAATTATGTGAGAATAGGTTTCATGAATGGAAGTCTTCAATGAATGATCAGCCCAAACAAGGGAGGTTAATTCCTTATTTGTGATCAAGATTTAAATTTATAAAACTACTTGTGCTTGTAATCTCAATTCGTTGGAAAAGTGGTTTATGCACGGGTGTCGATCCACAGGGACTAAAGGCTGAGTTATGAGAAACTAAAGTGAATTCGATTTTAGTTAAGCGAACAATCTTTGATTTGAGAGTGGTTGTTTGTTTAAACTAAAGAATATGAAACAAATAATAGAAAGTAGAAAGTCTTGGGTTGTCGAATCCACTCAACTCACATCAATCGCATTCATAAGTTGATTAGGGTTTATGCATATCCATGGTAGTGGTGATTTAGACTACAATAATAAACCATCCAAAATAACCATGCATATATGAATCAAGCATGGATCATCCCTTTAAGGCATGGATTGTCAAATGAGAATGCACAATCCATCCAAGTAGGGCATGAACCATCTAACTTCACATACACACGTTCGATAAGAACCATTGCACAACAAATATAATTGAAATCACAGAAAACAACTATATTGATAGATGAAAACATTCAAAACTATATTGCATAAGGGCAATATCCTTAATATTGTACAATCACCAAAAATATACATAAAACCCAAAACCAAACCTATGAACACGTTAGAATGGATAGAAGCTTCATCTTTAACCCAAGAGGGAAACCTAGCCGACCATAGTTGGAGTAGAATCACCTAGAGGGAAGAGAGTCTTGCCTCCAAAAGATCCAAGATCCCCCCTAAACAGGCTTAGAGGGTGTATTTATAGTGTATCAAGACTCCCCTTTTGATAAAACTACCAAAAATAGGATGAAATAGCTTAAAAAGTCAGAAACACCCTTCCCAAGGTGTCTCCTATCGATAGGTTTGAGACCCCTATCGATAGGGTAGCTTTTAGCTGCAAAATTTCCACCCCGATAAGGCACCTATCGATAGGGTTGGCTACCCTATCGATAGGGTGAATTTTGAATTTCATCATGAGCCCCCAATTCAGAAACTAAACTTCCAAAGCTTTCTAATGATAGGTTGTATGTTGAAATCGGAGTCCGAATGAGGGAGATATGACCATTTGAAGTTGGAAGTTTTCGTTGGGAAAAAACTGCACAACTCTAAAAGTCTCCAAATGGCTTTTAACAATTTTCTATCAACTTTGACACGTTGAATCCATCTCAAACCATCCCCATATCATGCAATCCACCTTGAACCAATATCCTGGCATTCATAGCTCTCTCACTTGACCTACAAGAGCTCCCAAATAGAATATTTGGCGAGTTTTCCTACAAAAAGCACAGAACACACATTAACATTAAAACTAACTAAATCAAAGTACTTACGGTGTAAAACCATCGAAATTAGCCTCCGAGTGCTGTAAAACGAAGCATGATTGTGACGCAATCAAACCCTCCAACTTTAACTTTGCTAGTCCCTAGCAAACACTGAAACAAGGAAAACTAAAAACAACAAGAAATCAAAATATCAAAGGAAACAAATTAAGTAAAAGCCACTTTCGCAGGGAATCGCGATTGCATTTAGCGTATGCAATAGGCCTTTAAACCCCTAGATTCCCCCTAGTGGACGAGTTATAGTCTTGTGACGGTTTGCAGAAATGACACCCACAAACATGACAGTCTTAGTACATTCCCTTTATTCACAAAGATCAAGATAAACTTATTTCAACACAATGGGCATGCTAAGCAGTCTAACTACTCACAAATCATGAAATGCATTGAACTAACACTGTATAAGCAAACTCCTTGTGTAGTGAAGTGGAATCATGCAATCATATTCCAAACCATCAAATGATCAAGCTTAAATGAATGAAAAGGATAAACAGAAGAATGAAGAGAATGAAAATTGAGAGATAAGATACAAAAGATAAGAAAAGAAAAACAACATCACCGCGGAAGAGAATTTCAGAAAGAATGGAGAATGAGAACAAAACTAACACACAAATGCATAATAAATGGTAAAGTTGCAACACAATCCAACAAATGCAGTTCATGGAATCAAATAGGACTTTATTTGCTCAATAATGCCTTTTGGTTCAAGGGTGGAAAACAAAAAGACATGTGATGGTTTAAAAATCTGGTTTAGGTTCTCTACCCAACCATCACATACACCAAACCTAAAACAAGACAAGACACACATAAACTACTCTAAAAATACAAAACCAACCATAACTTACACAACCCAACCCTCAAGGACTAAAAACAATGTACCATACTCTATAGCAGAATTACTAAGTTCAAAGAAGATTGGAATATAAAGGTTTCTTGGGTTTTTATTTTTTGCTGCATCATTCACTTTTGAATGTTTTCTCTCTTTTTTTTTACACACCCTCTAACTTGAATTGAGCTTTATATTTTCAGCTTTAAGAGGGGTAATACACAAGCAAACTCTTTTTTTTTTTTTACATTTCTTTCTTCCCTTCTTTTCTTTCTTTCTTTCATCATTTTTTTTTTGAAGATGCATTATTCAACCCTTTTCATCACCCATATCACAAATTTCAACTTCTTTTCAAAAATAAACTGCTCAATATTGAAACATGGCACACAAAACACCAAAGCACAAAAACAAGACTCAAAGACTCAAAAACGACTCTCCAACCAAGAATTGATTCACCTAACCTCTACCCTTAGGTTCCCTAAGCTGGCCAAGAAAAGGAAACTTGAAGGCTCAAACTAGGTGCGAATGGCAATTTGATATGAAAGAATTTTTAAGCTCAAATAAACAAAAATGACCTATAATCCTTTTACATGACTTACAAAGGTTTAAATAAATGCGCAACAAAACTATCCATCATGCAAATGTTAAACTAACATAAAAATTGGATGTGAAATGAATAGATAAGAAAGAAAAAGTTGATAAAAATAGAATTTCTATA
>JAESVK010065528.1:5790-20021 GCA_017140935.1 Hamamelis virginiana
ATATATATATATATATATATATATATATATATATATATATATATAAAGTCTGAGATGTAATTTAAACATCCTAAGAACCTTTGGAGTTGAGTTTTATCTTTAATCACATCAGGAAATTTATGGACAAAATCAATTGATCTGTCAATAGGAAGAATTGTTCCATGATGAATATTAAATCCTAAAAATCGTATTTTGGTTCTAAAAAGTTCTATCTTTTTAGCAGATAAAACTAATCCTTTGTTCTTGATGACATGGAAGAAAATATTGAGGTGTTTCCAGTGTTGTTCGATAGAGTTGGAAAATACAAGAACATCATCAATATAGACAATTGTGAAGTTAATGTATGGATTAAAAATATCATTCATTATATTCTGGAATTCAGAGGGTGCATTTTTTAATCCAAATGGCATTACATTCCATTCAAAGTGCCCAAATGGAACTGTAAATGCAGTTTTATATTTATCTTCCTCATGAACTTGGATTTGCCAAAACCCAGCTTTCATGTCGAATTTAGAGAAAATCTTAGCATTAGAAAGTCTTTGAATTAAATCTTGTTTGTATGGCAATGGGTACCTAATCCATGGTAATACATCATTGAGGGGCTTATAATTGATTACAAGCCTAGGTACACCTCTTTCAATCTCAGAAGCTTTTTGCACATAAAAGGCAGCACAACTCCAAGGAGATTTGCTAGGCCTTATTAATTTCTTTTTTAGAAGATCTTTAATTTCGACAATACAATGTTTTAGGAGTTCTTCCTTCATTTGGATAGGCCTTGCCTTTGTTGGTATATCTGTTTCTTGGAAATCTTTTATATAAGGTAATCTTACAACATGCTTGTTTCTTTCCCAAAAGGCATTAGGATGATCAGAACAAACCTCTGATTCTAATTTCTTTTGGAAAGTCTCAATTTCCTGTTGGATAACCCTATGAGTTAAACGTTCTTCGATTTTTCTGTGAGAAATTTCCTTCTTTAGAAAGAACAACTGATTAGTTTTTCTTTCTATTACATTTAGCTCAGGAAGAATTGACAAAGTTTTTAAAAGATTTAAGTCTTTTAATTGAGGTGGACTAATAAATTGGAAAACAATTTGTTTATCCTCAAAATTAGCCTGTATTCCTTTGTTATCAACTTGAAAAGGTTGAATCAAATTGAGAAATGGAGTTCCTAAGATTACATTTTGACCAATGTCTTTGACAAGCAAGAAAGGGGTCTTTAAACAGACTCCTCCATTACAAACATGTGCATTTGTTAGTTTATAGTTGATATGTAACTTATTACCATTTGCAGCACTTAATTTTTCCTTTGTAGTCTCAAAATATTTAAGAGGAACTAATCCTTCTTGAATACAGTTGAGGTCTGCTGAATACAGTTGAGGTCTGCTCCAGAATCAATTAATGCTATAGTATCAATTTCATATTCTTTATTAATAACAATAGTTAATCTAACATGCCATTTTTGATAATTAATTCTAGTTAGCAAATGAAGATAAGGATCTTTCTCAACTTCTAAGTCTTCATTATCAGAAGCCTCAGAATCTGATTCCTTTTCTTCGCCATCTTCTATTAAAGGAGGATGTTTTGAAGAGGACGCCTTGTTTTGAAGAGATAATCTGGTGACCTTTATTTTTAGATCACTAATATCTTTTTCAGTATTATTTTGTAAATCCTTTAAATCTTTTCGGAGTTGGATACATTCTTGTTGAAGATCTTTTATAGTAACATTCTTATCTAAATTATCAGGTTTAAACCGATCAAAGATCTCCTTTAAATCATAAGTAGTCTTTTTAGGCTGAATCTTCTTCTGTTCTTTTTCTAAGTCATTTTTTAGTCTTAAAAGAAGTTCTTTTCTTTTTTCATTATCTTTGACTTCATCAATGAAATCGATGAGAATACTATGTTCTCTAGAGAGCATATTGATACATTTACAGTTATCTTTAATTCCTTCTTCAGAATCACCATTATTATCATTATCTTCTTCTGAAGTATAAATTTCATCTATTTGAAGACCTTCTTCCTCATTATCTGATCCTTCAGAATAGAGAAAGAGACTTGAAAGAATATTTTTAAATTTATCTGAAACATCTAATTCATTAATTTTCTGTTTCATTGGACAATCTTTTGAAATGTGGCCCATTCTTCCACATTTAAAGCATGGTCCAGTTGGTTTATTAGAAGAATTCTTATTAGATGGTTGTAACCATTTCTCTGTAAAGTTTTGACCAGGTTTCTTATTCCTATTGCTTCTTCGGAATGGTTTCCTAGTTGAAGTTGAGGGAGAAGTTGTGTTAGTTTTGACGCTTCTTTTCTTGGTTTTTTTCTCTTTCTTTTTAGCCTTTGTGGATGGGGCTAAGGATTGAGAAGAGAAACCAAATTGTTCACAGAAGGAACCTAATTCTTTCTTTCCTTCTTTTCTATCTTTCTTTTCTTGTTGTCTGAGTTTATAATCTGTACATCTGGCAATTCCTTCAGCCTGAATGGTACTGATTAAATCACCATAAGTAAGATCATCATAGGGAATAGTTCCCTTATTCTGTTCTCTTAATTTTGTTCTAACCTTGTCTCCAAAATGTGTTGGAAGACCGGCTAAAAATTTCTCTTTCCAAAACATTTGACTGCAATCTTCTCTCATCATAACTTTGGTGAGGAAGATATCTTTATACCAACGAAAGTCTTCAAGTTTAGGACATTTTAGATTAGTTAAAAGATCAGAATCTTTATCCTTAAGTTTAGAGGGATCCCCTATGAAATGTTTAGTTATGGCGAAAATTAAGGTTGCTACTGCATCTTGTATATCTTCGCCTTCTTCATTCTTTATGGCTAAGCCTAAACGATCAATCTTGATAGCATTAAGAATTGTATCACGTTTTGTTTGGTTGAGATAATGATCCCACCAGCTTTTCAATTGACCAGTAAATCCAGCTACTAGTGCTTGCGCAATAGTATGATCAGAGGTGTCTGGATTTTTGGTTTTGTAAGCTGTGCAAACCATTGTCATTTCTTGGAGAGTATTAATTATATGATATTCAGTTTTGTTATCAATGTTCCATTCATAGATAATACCTCCTTGATATGCTGCTTGATGGAAAGAACCCCTTTCTTCCATAGCCATATCTGGGAAAGTAATTCTAGGATAGAAACTTCTTAATGGTTGGGAAGAGTTATAAATCTTATTGACTTCTAATCGGTTATCTTCTGGTAGAAACCCTTCTTTATCAGAATCAGTTTCTTCATAGGTTCTATCTAAGACTGCAATAGTCTTATCCTTAGAAGACTGAGGTCTGTCTTTAGGCGGTTGAGGAGTTTCTGGGACTGTCCCAATAATTGTTTCAATATTTTTTAACTTTTCATCAATTATTTTAAGAATATCCTTAGATAATTCTTTATTAGATTTTTTAGGGATTTCATGAGGTCTGAACAAAGGAGTGTCATCTGCCTTTGTTGGTTGAGAGACTTCTTTTTGTACAAGATTCTCAACACGAGTTAATTGTTCTCCTATAGTTGTAAGGTACTGATTTGTGAAATTATTTTGTTCAAGGACTCTTGTTATTTCTTTGTCAGCCGACATCTTATAAGGTGAGGCAATAATATTACTACCTTTTACAGAGATTTCAAATTGTTCATTTGGCGGATGAACAGATTCTCTGAAAGTATTAGGAGCAACCTGCCAAGTTTTGGTAGTTTTGGTAATAACATTTAATTCTTTATTACTTTCATGAATTTCAAGCCAATTAAAGAAACTTATCTGAATTTTATGGGCATTCATAAAATCATAATAAAGTTCTCTAATGAACTCAGTTTCCTCTTTAGTATATCTTTTAAAATAGGCTTTTCTAAGTTTTCGATTTTCCTTGCTAGAAAAATCTTCATTTAAGAGTTTTTTATTAATTTCAAAATCCTTTTCTAAGACATAGAGTTGAGGATCGACTTGTGAAAATGTGGGTGACATACTTTCACTGTCATTTTCCTGTGTTTTATCATCTTGTTCTGAAGGAGTGGTAGTATAATAAGGCTGGGGAATATCCGAATTCCGTACTCCAGATAAATCTGGAATTCTTTGTTCAAATATTCTGACTGGGATAGAGGATGTAGAGGATCTAGCATCTTCTAAGGGGACCTTATTATCAGTAGGTGGAAGTCTAAAAGAATTTCGTCTTCTGTTGAAGCTAATTCCAACACTTCCATCACTGTATTCTACCATTCTTCTTATTCTAGAAGTCGCATTTTCAGGTTGTTGAGGTGGAGGAAGTACTTTGTTAAGCTTCCATTCATCTGGGAAGGTTAGCTCATTCCAAAGTATCTTCTTGGGAGTTATAAGTTCACCATGTTTTCTAACATTAGTTTGGAGGAGAAGAGTTTCTCCATGTTTAGACAGAGTTTTAGCTTTGTGATCAAGAAAGGTTGTGAAAACCTTATACCTAATTCTGGAGAGGACTATGATAGAATGTGTTCCTATCATAGTTTCAGTGTTATGGACTTGTAAGTTCAAAGTGAGGGTATGCAAGATGTTTGCATCTCTGAGACTTACACTGAAGTTAGGGAAACAGTTGAAATAAACAGGACCATCATGAAGGCCTGCTTCTATTCCTCCTAACATAGATTTTTCAAAGTTTAGTAACCGGCAATCCCTTAGTGCCATGAAAACGGTCATGTTGAGACCTTCTCTGAGCAAAGGTTTTACTGCAATCTGCACAAGACCTATATGCAGAAAGTTAAAGTTTTCTTGTAGATATCGAGCTATGGACTCTTCATCGAACAGTTGAATAGTTTCAAATTCATTATTGAGTTCAAAAGATTTTTCTTGAGTTTGGATATTTAGATCAGAGAAGAACTCAAAAGTTCCTCTATGATAAATATCTTTGCCTGGAACTTTTGGAATTTTCCAGTTATCAAAACCTTCATTATCCATATTAAAATTTGTTTCTTGTTTATTAACAGTTTCTTTTTCTTTTCCCTTTCGGGAGGACGATGATGCCTTAGACAGAGTTCGTGAGAGAAAACTCATGTTTTGATCTGTTTCCCTAGGATTGCCTCAATCGGCGATTCTATCCTAAGTCCTCTAGGTCAACAAAGGGTGCCTCGCGGCGGGACTTACTCACACACTGCTGCCCGACTTACACACTAATACAACCCAGTTTACTGTAGAGTTCTACAGACTAACCCATACTGTTCCCACTCACTCCCTATGGCTCTGATACCATTGTTACCCGGACCGAGATGCAGATAAAGAAAATAGTTCGTTACCATTCAGGCACTTGGAACCCTGCACAACAAAACTATTCAACTATCAAACAAGAAATTTTGGCCATTGTTTTATGCATTACAAAATTTCAAAGTGATGTTTTAAACCAAAAGTTTTTAGTCCGTGTTGATTGCCAAGCGGCTAAATCTGTTTTACAAAAAGATGTAAAAAATTTGGCATCAAAACATATTTTTGCCAGATGGCAAGCAATTTTATCTATTTTTGATTTTGATATTGAATATATTAAGGGAGAAACGAACTCTATTCCAGACTTCTTAACCAGAGAATTCCTCCAGGGAGATCGAGAGACAGATGTCCTCTAGAGGGAGGGGAAGAGGCAGATCTTCTGCTCCACCATCAAATGTTCCACCAACGGCCCGAGCCTTTTCTAACTCTGAGAGCTCCGTCTCTCTCACCACAACTCCAGAATATTACTCCCAAGTTTCGTCAGGAAAAAAGAAATCTTGGGCAGATATCGCAGAAGAAGAATACATCAAAGCTGCAGAACAAAGCATTGATGACCTCAATAACTCTCAACTCAGCACACCAGAAAAATGGGCTAACCAAGCCCTAATCTGCAAACAATATTCTCCAGAACAATATTTGGCTCTTTCCAAAGATCAAGGTACATCAGCAGCAATTGTTAAAAATCAAACATTTGCTGAAGCAACTTCTTCAAAGCAGGTAGTAGCTTCTACCTCCACTCAAAAAACTCTTCAAAAATCTGAACAGGAGGTCCCTCCTTTTCCAAAATCTCCTTTTCCCAAATCAAGATATTTTTTTAAAAATGGTTCGTCTGAACTCTTTTGTGTCGAAAAAGAATTTGCTGGTATGGGAGCAACTGAAATTGTTAATAAAATTTGGTCGAAGAAATTCCAATTCCATCCTTGGGATTTTGCCAAAACTCAAAAATTTTATGAATTCATTTTGGTTGATACTAAATCAGCAGTTTTCAAACATCATTTTGATAAAGCTGATCCAAGCAATTTAACTCATTCAACTTTCAGAATTATCAGGGTTCTTTCCTACTCTGATTGGGGTCAGGATCCGATTAAACCAAGAAAGTTTTCAGTAAACTTTCAGCCAGCCTTCTTCAACTACCATGACTATCTAGTAGCATGGTTTAACGCTTTGTACTACCAAAATCAAAGTTATCGCCATACCTGGATGATTTTCTTTGATAAAACTTTCAAACTTGATGTCCCCAACTGGTTCTTAGATTGGTGGGATATTGTTGGTCCTATACCAGATATCTTCCCTTCTAAGGTTCTTGAAGGATATCATATCTTTCAGGAAAAAATAAGACCTCCACTCTCACAAATTAACTATCCTAAAATGTTGTTGTTTTATGGACATTTTAGTCTGGCCTGGACTATGGCATGGAAATATGAACTCCTTGATGAAAATGTTCCTAAGGTTCTCCGAACTTATTCAGTCAAATGGTGGGATTCGTCTTACATGGACCATATCCAACCAGAAAGAATCCAACAATGGTTTAGACAACACCCAACAATTTGTAGTTCCGGCTCCGCCACTGCTGCAAAGGTGTTGTTAGACAAAAACAAGATCATGCACAAACTTGCCACATCTTCTACAATTTCAAACAAAGAATTGAAGAATCAACTTCTTGCAGCTCTTTCAGAAATTGAAGATGATATTAACTCTGATGACTCCAATGAATCAACAGCAGAACTTGGCCAAGATGATGATGAAGACTTCAAGCCTTCGGCTTACTTGTTTGGCTAGAAATACTGTATTTCCCTGGTAGTGGATTTGTCTCCATACAGGGTAAAACTCTTTTAACTCTCCACCGAAAGTAGTTTTGTCTCTACTTGATTGTCCAGCATAAACGGGCGCCGAAAGGAGTCTCGCGTGACAATTGCAGACAAAAAACAATTATTGCTACAGTAAAAGTGGTTACTATTTGGCACTGTAGCAGTAATCAGAAGTCAAAAGAACTCTCATTAGTCGATCATGTGACCGACTTTCAACACTGTAGTCATGTGATGTCATGATTACCCCCAACTCTGATGCTTTCTCTTTTGCTATAAATATAGGATTAGAATTGCATCTCAAACTCAGAGTTTGTTTACCCCTTCCATTGTAAACCTCTCCGAACCCATCTGAGATTGTAAACCCATTCTCTGGAGTTCGTATCTATCTCCAACTCTTGTAAGTTCTTATTTATAATATAACTTGAAACTCTTTGAATCTTTCAATTATCAACTGTTTTCATTGTGCATTTTATTATTTGAATATTGTTTTGCAACTGTTTTCTTTATCTGCATCTCGGTCCGGGTAACAATGGTATCAGAGCCATAGGGAGTGAGTGGGAACAGTATGGGATAGTCTGTAGAACTCTACTGTAGACTGGGCTGTATTAGTGTGTAAGTCGGGCAGCAGCGTGTGAGTAAGTCCCGCCGCGAGGCACCCTTGTTGAACTAGAGGACTTAGGATAGAGTCTCCGATTGAGGCAATCCTAGGGAAACAGATCAAAACATGAGTTTTCTCTCACGAACTCTGTCTAAGGCATCATCGTCCTCCCGAAAGGGAAAAGAGAAAGAAACTGTTAATAAACAAGAAACAAATTTTAATATGGATAATGAAGGTTTTGATAACTGGAAAATTCCAAAAGTTCCAGGCAAAGATATTTATCACAGAGGAACCTTTGAGTTCTTCTCTGATCTGAATATCCAAACTCAAGAAAAATCTTTTGAACTTAACAATGAATTTGAAACTATCCAACTCTTCGATGATGAGTCCATCACTCGTTATCGACAAGAAAACTTTAACTTTCTGCATATAGGTCTTGTGCAGGTTGCAGTTAAACCCTTGCTTAGAGAAGGTCTCAACATGACCGTTCTCATGGCTTTAAGGGATTGTCGACTGCTAAACTTTGAAAAATCTATGTTAGGAGGAATAGAAGCAGGCCTTCATGATGGACCTGTTTATTTCAACTATTTCCCTAACTTCAGTGTAAGTCTCAGAGATGCAAACATCTTGCATACTCTCACTCTGAACTTACAAGTTCATAACACTGAGACTATGGCTGGAACTCATTCTATCATAGTCCTGTCTAGGGTTAGGTATAAAGTTTTTACAACCTTCCTAGATCACAAAGCCAAAACTCTGTCTAAACATGGAGAAACCCTTCTCCTACAAACAAATGTTAAAAAACATGGTGAACTTATAACTCCTAAGAAGATACTTTGGAATAAGCTAACCTTTCCAGACGAATGGAGGCTTAACAAAGTACTTCCTCCACCTCAGCAACCTGAGAATGCAACTTCTAGAATAAGAAGAATGGTAGAATACAGTGATGGAAGTGTTGGAATTAGCTTCAATAGAAGGCGAAATTCTTTCAGACTTCCACCTACTGATAATAAGGTTCCCTTAGAAGATGCTAGATCCTCTACATCCTCTATCCCGGTCAGAATATTTGAACAAAGAATTCCAGATTTATCTGGAGTAAGAAATTCAGATATTCCCCAACCTTATTATACTACCACTCCTTCAGAACAAGATGATAAAACACAGGAAAATGAAAGTGAAAGTATGTCACCTACATTTTCACAAGTTGATCCCCAACTCTATGTTTTAGAAAAGGAATTTGAAATCAATAAAAAACTCCTAAATGAGGATTTTTCCAGCAAGGAAAATCGAAAACTTAGAAAAGCCTACTTTAAAAGATACACAAAAGAAGAAACTGAGTTTATTAGAGAACTTTATTATGATTTTATGAATGCCCATAAAATCCAAATAGGTTTCTTTAATTGGCTTGAAATCCATGAAAGTAATAAAAAATTAAATGTTATTACCAAAACTACCAAAACTTGGCAGGTTGCTCCTAATACTTTCAGGGAATCTGTTCATCCGCCAAATGAGCAGTTTGAAATTCCTGTAAAAGGAAGTATTATTACAGCCTCTCCTTATAAGATGTCTGCTGATAAGGAAATATCAAGGGTTCTTGAACAAAATAATTTCACAAACCAATATCTTACAACTATAGGAGAACAATTAACTAGGGTTGAGAATTTAGTTCAGAAAGAGGTATCTCAACCAACAAAGGCAGATGACACTCCTTTGTTCAGACCTCATGAAATTCCTAAAAAATCTAATAAAGAATTATCTAAGGATATTCTTAAAATAATTGATGATAAGTTAAAAAACATAGAAACAATTATTGGAACAGTCCCAGAAACTCCTCAACCTCCTAGAGACAGGCCTCAGTCTTCTAAGGATAAAACTATTGCAGTCTTAGATAGAACATATGAAGAAACTGATTCTGATAAGGAAGGATTCTTACCAGAAGAAAATCAATTAGAAGTTAATAAGATCTATAACTCTTCCCAACCTTTAAGAAGTTTCTATCCTAGAATTACCTTCCCAGATATGGCTATGGAAGAAAGAGGTTCTTTCCATCAGGCAGCATATCAAGGAGGTATTATCTATGAATGGAACATTGATAACAAAACTGAATACCACATAATTAACACCCTCCAAGAAATGACAATGGTTTGTACAGCTTACAAAACCAAAAATCCAGACACCTCTGATCACACTATTGCGCAAGCACTAGTAGCTGGATTTACTGGTCAATTAAAAAGCTGGTGGGACCACTATCTCAATCAAACAAAACGTGATACAATTCTTAATGCTATCAAAATTGATCGATTAGGCTTAGCCATAAAGAATGAAGAAGGTGAAGATATACAGGATGCAGTTGCAACCTTGATTTTCGCCATAACTAAGCATTTCATAGGAGATCCCTCTAAACTTAAAGATAAAGATTCTGATCTCTTAACTAATCTAAAATGTCCTAAACTTGAAGATTTTCGTTGGTATAAAGATATCTTCCTCACCAAAGTAATGATGAGAGAAGACTGTAGTCAAATGTTTTGGAAAGAAAAATTTTTAGCTGGTCTTCCAACTCATTTTGGAGACAAAGTTAGAACAAAATTAAGAGAACAGAATAAGGGAACCATTCCCTATGATGATCTTACATATGGTGATTTAATCAGTACCATTCAAGCTGAAGGAATTGCCAGGTGTACAGATTACAAATTAAGACAACAAGAAAAGAAAGATAGAAAAGAAGGAAAGAAAGAATTAGGTTCTTTCTGTGAACAATTTGGTTTCTCTTCTCAATCCTTAGCCCCATCCTCAAAGGCTAAAAAGAAAGAGTAAAAAGCCAAGAAAAGAAGTGTCAAAACTAACACAACCTCTCCTTCAACTTCAACTAGGAAACCATTCCGAAGAAACAATAGGAATAAGAAGCCTGGTCAGAGTTTTACAGAAAAATGGCTACAGCCATCATCTAGTAAAACTTCTTCCAACAAACCAACTGGACCTTGTTATAAATGTGGTAGAATGGGCCACATTTCAAAAGATTGTCCAATGAAACAAAAAATTAATGAATTAAACGTTTCAGAAAAATTTAAAAATATTCTCTCAAATCTCTTTCTCTACTCAGAAGAATCTGATAATGAGGAAGAAGGCCTCCAAATTGATGAAATTTATTCTTCAGAAGAAGAGGATGAAAATTCTAATAAATCTGTAGATGGAATAAAAGATAACTGTAAGTGTATTAATATGCTATCTAGAGAACATAGTATACTCATCGATTTTATTGATGAAGTCAAAGATCATGAAAAAAGAAAAGAACTTCTTTTAAGATTAAAAAATGACTTAGAAAAGGATCAAAAGAAGATCCAACCTAAAAAGACTACTTACGATTTAAAAGAGATCTTTGATCGGTTTAAACCTGATAATTTAGATAAAAATGTTACTATAAAAGATCTTCAACAAGAATGTACCCAACTCCGAAAAGATTTAAAAAATTTACAAAATAACACTGAAAAAGATATTAGTGATCTAAAATTAAAAGTCACCAGATTATCTCTTCAAAATAAGGCGTCTTCTTCAAAACATCCTTCTTTAGTGGAAGATGGTGAAGAAAAGGAATCAGATTCTGAGGCTTCTGAAGATGAAGACTTAGAAGTTGTGAAAGATCCTTATCTTCATTTACTAACTAGAATTAATTATCAAAAATGGCATGTTAGACTAACTATTGTTATTAATAAAGAATATGAGATTGACACTATAGCATTAATTGATTCCGGAGCAGATCTTAACTGTATTCAAGAAGGATTAGTTCCTCTTAAATATTTTGAGACTACAAAGGAAAAATTAAGTGCTGCTAATGGTAATAAGTTACATATCAACTATAAATTAACAAATGCACATGTTTGTAATGGAGGAGTCTGTTTAAAGACCCCTTTTTTACTTGTTAAAGATATTGGTCAAAACGTTATTTTAGGAACTCCATTTCTCAATCTGATTCAACCTTTTCAAGTTGATAACAAAGGAATACAAGATAATTTTGAGGATAAACAAATTGTCTTCCAATTTATTAGTCCACCTCAATTAAAAGACTTAAATCTTTTAAAGACTTTGTCAATTCTTCCTGAACTAAATGTAATAGAAAGAAAAACTAATCAGTTGTTTTTTCTAAAAAAGGAGATTTCTCACAGAAAAATCGAAGAAAATTTAACTCATAGGGTTATCCAACAAGAAATTGAGGCTTTCCAAAAGAAACTAGAATCAGAAGTTTGTTCTGATCATCCCAATGCCTTTTGGGAAAGAAACAAGCATGTTGTAAAATTACCTTATATAAAAGATTTCCAAGAAACAGATATACCAACAAAGGCAAGGCCTATCCAAATGAAAGAAGAACTCCTAAAACATTGTATTGTTGAAATTAAAGATCTTCTAAAAAAGAAATTAATAAGGCCTAGCAAATCTCCTTGGAGTTGTGCTGCCTTTTATGTACAAAAAAATCTCCTTGGAGTTGTGCTGCCTTTTATGTACAAAAAGCTTCTGAGATTGAAAGAGGAGTACCTAGGCTTGTAATCAATTACAAGCCCCTTAATGATGTATTGCAATGGATTAGGTACCCATTGCCATACAAACAAGATTTAATTCAAAGACTTTCTAATGCTAAGATTTTCTCAAAATTTGACATGAAAGCTGGATTTTGGCAAATCCAAGTTCATGAGGAAGATAAATATAAAACTGCATTTACAGTTCCATTTGGGCACTTTGAATGGAATGTAATGCCATTTGGATTAAAAAACACACCCTCTGAATTCCAGAATATAATGAATGATATTTTTAATCCATATATTAACTTCACAATTGTTTATATTGATGATGTTCTTGTATTTTCCAACTCTATCGAACAACACTGGAAACATCTCAATAATTTCTTCCATGTCATTAAGAATAAAGGATTAGTCTTATCTGCTAAAAAGATAGAACTCTTTAGAACCAAGATTCGATTTTTAGGATTTAATATTCATCATGGAACAATTCTTCCTATTGATAGATCAATTGATTTTGTCCATAAGTTTCCTGATATAATAAAAGATAAAACTCAACTCCAAAGATTCTTAGGATGTTTAAATTACATCTCAGACTTTATTCCAAATCTTAGCCAACTCTGTGCCCCTTTAAGAAAGAGATTGAAAAAAGATCCTCCAGCTTGGTCAGATGAACATACTCAACTTGTCAAGACAATTAAACAACAGGCTCCTAGACTTAAGTGTCTAAATATAGCCAACCTCAATGCCCCTAAGATTATCCAAACTGATGCATCAGGTATAGGATTTGGAGGAATTCTACTCCAAAAAGAAGATGATAGAGAAAAAATAGTTCGTTACCATTCAGGCACTTGGAACCCTGCACAACAAAACTATTCAACTATCAAACAAGAAATTTTGGCCATTGTTTTATGCATTACAAAATTTCAAAGTGATGTTTTAAATCAAAAGTTTTTAGTCCGCGTAGATTGCCAAGCGGCTAAATCTGTTTTACAAAAAGATGTAAAAAACTTGGCATCAAAGCATATTTTTGCCAGATGGCAGGCTATATTGTCTATTTTTGATTTTGAAATTGAATATATAAAGGGAGAAACGAACTCTATTCCAGACTTCTTAACCAGAGAATTCCTCCAGGGAGATCGAGAGCCAAATGTCCTCTAGGGGAAGGGGAAGGGGCAGATCATCTGCCCCAACACCAAATGTTCCACCAACGGCCCGAGCATCTTTTAACTCTGAGAGCTCCATCGCTCTCACCACAACTCCAGAATATTACTCCCAAGTTTCAGCAGGAAAAAAGAAATCTTGGGCTGATATTGCAGAAGAAGAATACATCAAAGCTGCCGAGCAGAATTTTGATGATCTCAATAACTCTCAACTCAGCACCCCAGAAAGATGGGCAAACCAAGCCCTAACTTGCAAACAATATTCTCCAGAACAGTACTTGGCTCTTTCCAAAGATCAAGGTACATCAGCAGCAATTGTTAAAAATCAAACATTTGCTGAAGCAACTTCTTCAAAACAGATGGTAGCTTCTACCTCCAGTCAAAAAACTCTTCAAAAATCTGAACAGGAGGTTCCTCCTTTTCCCAAATCCCCTTTTCCCAAATAAAGATATTTTCTAAAAAATGGTCCATCTGAACTCTTTTGTGTTGAAAAAGAATTTGCCGGAATGGGAGCAACTGAAATTATTAACAAAATTTGGTCAAAGAAATTTCAATTTCATCCGTGGGATTTTGCTAAAACTCAAAAATTTTATGAATTCATTTTGGTTGATACTAAATCAGCTGTTTTTAAACATCATTTTGATAAAGCTGATCCAAGCAATTTAACTCATTCAACTTTCAGAATTGTCAGGGTCCTTTCCTACTCTGATTGGGGTCAGGATCCAATTAAACCAATAAAGTTTTCAGTAAACTTTCAGCCAGCCTTCTTCAACTACCATGACTATCTTGTAGCATGGTTTAACGCTTTGTATTATCAGAATCAAAGTTATCGCCATACCTGGATGATTTTCTTTGATAAAACCTTCAAACTTGATGTCCCCAACTGGTTCTTAGATTGGTGGGATATTGTTGGTCCTATACCAGATATCTTCCCTTCTAAGGTTC
>JAESVK010065533.1:8037-34449 GCA_017140935.1 Hamamelis virginiana
GTTGAAATGAATCGTTGCCAGTGTTGCCAGTGTTCAAGGGCCACCCCGGCCACTAGCTGAAGGTTGAAATGAATTAAGAAGGTCAAGGAATGTGGCTGTGTGGATTAATGGTGTTAACAGGGTATGGAAATATAATTTTATGTGTTCTCAATGTGATCACATCTTTATTCAAGGATATTGGTTCGGTGTTTGGTGTTGGCTGGATTCTCCCTCCTAATTGGTAAGGTCTGGGCTGAGTTTTCTTTGATGTTCCCCTGCTGATCTGGTTTCTTCTCACTTTGTTTTCCTCAATCTATACAGTGTTCTCTAATTTGTTTACGTGTCGGTATTTTGTAAGGATCGCGGGGCTGGGTTTTGGGTTTGTTGTGTGGTGCTGTTTGGGTGCTGATATTGAGATTGTTTCTGGGATTCTGATATTACTTCATTCGTGTGTTCTATTTGTTCTCCAAAGTTCTCTGAATACATGATCGAGTAACGACAACAGACATTAATTATTGGGAATCACTTTCAATCCATAGAATTAAGGTGCCAACTCTCATCCCAAGCATAATTCAAAACCAAAATGATACTCATAAGTTCAACATAAAAAGCAGAAGCAAGACTACAATAAAAAAAAATGCCTTCCGATAAAACCACAGTGCATGAGATCTAAAAATCCCAGCACTAGTTGTTGGACCTGGACTACGTACCCTTAGCCAGCCCATCTGTGTTAACTTTAATTTTATCCATCATGGAGTTGGAAGTAATTAACCTAAAAATAGGGACAATTTGAGACTCTTTGCTCGGATTAATACCAGAAACTTGTAAATTTCTCAGAATTTGAAGAACAAAAAAAAAAGATAAACCCATTGAAGAAGAGATCATTAGCTTACTACTCTCCTTAATCCAAAGATGAAAAGCTCTAGCAATAGAAGATTTCCCTGTGCATGTAATGCTTCCAGCCAACTGAGGTGTGGATGCATGATATAATAATATCACATCATTTAATTTGTGGTAATCTACGAGAACAAACAATTTATCATACTCTTATTCCAAAAAAAAATAGTTTATTTAAAATATTGTACCAAACACTTTCCAAAATTCTAAATGGTCTCTTGGCTCCACGAAATTCATTTCGAGCATTCCAAACGGGGGGCCAAACACTACCTTAAAATCATTTTTTGAAAACTGTAGTCCCATTTGTGTTAGTATTTTCTAAAATAATTTTTGGAGAATTATCTCTACACCGATCTCTTTAAAGTTTTGTCCAAATTATGTCTTCATGCTCACATCAAAATTTTCATTATAGAAGTGATCGTGGCTAAAATTGGAGTCCCCTAACTTTTGCCACAATCACATCCAGTATTAAAATTTTGTCAACCATCACCCCTTCGATCAAGTCATCTAAAAGTGATTATCATCATATTTCTTAGATCAAGTAGAATTTTGAGCCCTAAAAGTGATTTTGAGAAAAATTAATTCAAATTAAATGGGCCCATAATGCATGTGTTCACATATCACTCTAGAGTTGTTTCCAAACCATTTCTTCATATATATTTCAAAGTTTTTATACTATAAATGATTATGACAAAGTTGGAAAAGTCCAGTTTTGATCAATCATTCTACCACCCCTCAAATCATATAGAAGTGATCGATGATCACTCTATAGATCTCTTAAATCATATATGTGGAAGTTTGAGCTTCAATCCAAAGTTATTTTAAATAAAATTAATTAATTCAAATAGGACCTAAGGCCAACACATCAAATTAATAGCGAAACCTTGACCACCACTCGAGTGAAGTTGTTATGAATCTTCTTCCCTGTAAAATGAAAATTATGAGTTTGTAAGTGACTAAAAACCTTTTATGATAGCATGTTAATTAACTTTCAATTCTTACCTAAAGCCCAAGCTATTAGGGAGTGGGGGTGGGCCAAACATTCATATATGGTTATATCGATCCTTCAATTTAGACAATGTGGGATGAGATTATATCAAGCTTTCTATTTAGACAATACCGGATAGAATGATTCTATTCTACACTCACAAATTAAACCAGTTTTTATTTCTTATTATTTTTTATTTGATAAGAGTGATTTTATTGAGCCATTTTTTACTTTTCTGATACACGTTGACCACACTGACCATGGAATTAAGTAATTAATTAGTTGTTTGAACTCTTCAACATCACTATTTGGATTATATATTCTTGGCAATAAGAGGCCGATTGAATAGAAACCTGGCCTGCACACAACAAATTCCAATGGCGTACTACTGAAGAACTTCTGCGTATATCCTTATATCCTTCTAAATATCAATTCTATCACGCGGTTAACATATAAGGTTTGATTAATCTCTGTCTTAGAAGACCAAATCATAATTCAATACTACGCCGATATTCCTTTCTCTCTCTCTCTCTCTCACACACACACACATATATAGATATATAGAATAAAATAATTAAGATATGAGAATAAAATAAAATAAAATATAGCATCAACCAATTAAAAAGAAGCAGAAGAGTGAATTAAGGAGAGAAGAGAATGAGGGAAGGAAGATCAATAAGGGGTGCCACGTAGTATGAACTGTTCTATATATAATAAAATTAGAACGCTTTATGAGAGTGTGAGACTTGTCGACCCATATAAGACAAAGAGGAACATGAGTTAATTAAGGTCTTCAATTCAGAGTCTGAAATTGCCAATCAACGTTGCTTTCTTTTCTCATCCTATATTTTCAACTAGTCACCGAACAGTTGCAAACCATGCAACTCTTCCCTCCTTTCCTGTTGGGACTACGTTTTCCAGAAGAAAATGAAATTATAGACTAATCTAGCTTCCACGTTGGTTCTGCGGATGGAAAAAGTACAAGTGTTACTTGACTTCTGTGAGATGTCTTATCTGCGTAGAAGCTAGGGCACGCAGCTTAAATTTCCAACATGTTGAAAATTGTATCGTGATTGATGAAATTTAGTGAGGGTATGTTTGAAAGCTTGAGCTATCAAATTAGTTTTCATAATTAATTTTAATTCAATTAAAAAGTCAACAAATTCCGATCAATGGCGTACTACTGAACAACTTCTGCATATATCCTTATATCCTTCTAAATATCAATTCTATCACGCGGTTAACATATAAGGTTTGATTAGTCTCTGTCTTAGAAGACCAAATCATAATTCAATACTAGGCCGACATTACTTTCTCTCTTTCTCTCTCTCACACACACACACATATATATAGATATATAGAATAAAATAATTAAGATATGAGAATAAAATAAAATAAAATATAGCATCAACCAATTAAAAAGAAAAAGAAGAGTGAATTAAAAAAAGAAGAGAATAAAAGAATGAACGCCAATAAAAAGTGTCACGTAGTATGAACAGCTCTATATATAATAAGATTAGCACGCTTAATGGGAGTGTGAGACTTGTCGACCCATATAAGACAAGGAGGAATTAATTGAATAGGTTGATGAAGTGCCACAGAAGTCAACATAACGTTGCTTTCTTTTCTCATCCTCACAACTCTTTCCCTCCTTTCCTGTTGGGACCACGTTTTGCAAAAGAAAATGAAATTATAGACTAATCTTCCACGTTGGTTCTGCGGATGGAAAAAGTAGAAAAGTTACTTGATTCATCAGGTAAAAGACTTTAATAGGATCAATTATAAAATAAATTTTAAAAAATAAAATTTTAATTAAATACCCTTTTTATGGGACCGTGCTTGTAAAAATATTTCAATTTAATTTATAATAATTTTATTGTGATTAATGAAATTTTATAAGATTTGAGAAATTGAGTTCAATTCAAAAAGAATCACTCCATACTATTTATAAACAATCTTCAATCAATTAGAAATGTCCTACTATTATGATTTTTTAAAATTCAAACTTTTATATATATTAAAATTATAGGAGGGCATAAGTGTTATTACAATTTATTATAAGGCTATTTTAGTGAATCAAAAGTTTTTCCATCATTTAGACTTTTATAAATAGTATAGATTATATATATGGGTGTGCAAAACCATGTCAATATAGACATACAGTATTAGTTAATGCATTACCGGTTGCATGAATATACAAGACTATCTGCACTTAGTTAATGACAAAATGCGTTTCCCTTTCAGCTCAGTAAATACAGCTCCAAAACCCTTCTTCGTCATCTCTTTCCTTCTTATTCTCTCACATGGTTTCATCACGGTAACCAAAGCCCAGAATGAAAGCAATGGGGCAGACCCATTCCGAACCGCTTGCGCTGGTTAGTAATTATATCTCTATTGCCTTTCCTTTGAATTTGTTTGCTTATTTTAATAATTATATATAGTTATACATACAATAGTGCTATTTTAAGGTGGATGTAGGTTTGATAAAAACCGTCAGTTAGATCACTGTGATTTTTGGCATGTATGATATATATAAAAACAATATTTAATTTAACGATTGATTTTTCAAAATCTCTTTTACAATTGGCCCTAATTAGGTTAATTTACAAAAACTTTGCATAAGGCATGCTTTATTAGACTTTATGTATAGTTATGACAACAACAATAATTAACAGTAAATGTTTGTAATTGTTCAATTCCAAAAAGAATGGGAAATCCCGACTGAAGAGAAGCCAATGCAGATTGCAGTGCCTTGCTATGCTGTATTCGAGAAGTTTGTCAAGGTGAATCTGAGTGAGACTTCAAAAGAGAAGAAATATTATGGTTTCTGCATTGATATATTCAGAAAAGTTCTACACGAATTAGAGAAGAACTATACTCTGCCTCATGTGTTTGTGCCGTACAATGGCAGCAGCTATAATGAATTGGTTGAACGAGTCGCTGACGGGGTAATAGTTCCATCTCCCATTAACCTCTGGTTCTTTAAATGCATTTCATAAAGCAAATTCTACCATTGACTAATCTGCCCTTTTTTTCTTTTCCTTTTTTTTTTTCTTCGATTTTTAACTCAAAAACCTTGATAGAAGGGGTCTATATATACAAAAGTGCCGATAATTTATTTTTCCTCTAAACAGTAAAAAAAAATAAAATGTTATAACATCATACACTTTAACCTGAAATTTAAAATCACCGTGATGTGTCCTATTTTGAGTGGTGTGCGAAAAAGATGGAATCGCTTTGAGACGATGCATCTTACCGCTCAAAGCAGGACATATGAGGGTGCTCCTTAATTTCGGGATAAAATATTTGGTGCTATAGCATTTTTTATGATGAAAACATACCATTACCCTTAAACCCCCTAATATTAACAAATATATGATTAGCAAGCTAGTATCAATGTCTTTCAATATGCTTGAACCCAAAATCTTCCCCTTTAAAAAGATAATTAAATAGATAATTAATTGACCAACATGTCATAGGCTACCTGCCTATAATTTCTTTATCTAATTAAGTTCCTTGCATGTAGTGAAGTTTTAATCCATGTAGAGCTAGATCTTCTTTCACTTTGCTCACTTTCTTCAAGTTTAAAGCAAAAGAGACTTAGGGCCCATTTGGATAAACTTCTACTTCATTATATTATATTTTTATTTTTATTTTTTTTTTATTGAAAAGAAGAAAGTAGAGTAATTAAAGTATGTGAATTATATACTACTAGCTAGTGCATGAATATTCTATTGTCTTATTTTGTATTTTTCTTTCAATGATTTTGTTTCTGATAAAGATCGTATGCTTTTGTCTTGTGGATCCAAATTGATGTTTAGACTTTTCATGCTGCAATTGGTGATATAACGATAGCAGCAAACCGATCGAAGCTCGTGGAATTTACTCAGCCATATGTGGACTCTCGATTGGTGATGATAACTCCAGCGATATCCCAAGTGAAGGCATGGAAGTTTCTAAAACCTTTCACCATGGAGATGTGGATAGTGACTGGTGCCATCCTTATATACACAATGTTTATAGATTGGTTATTGGAGCACCGAACCAATCCAGAATTCAGAGGTCCATGGATGAATCAGCTCGGCACTGCGCTTTGGTTCACCTTTTCCTCTCTTTTCTTTGCTCACAGTAAGTACATATAAATGCAAAAAATTAAAGAGGTTAACACTATATTTGTGTTGTGTGCTCTGATACTACTTGTTAAGCTTTGGTTCACCTTTTCCTCACAACCCAAATCCCATGTTACACACCAAAATCTTTCACAACTCACAAAGTAGTTTTTACACCACACACATAAGCCCTCTTCAATGTCTATTGAGCTCTCAAACAAATCGAATTAAGGTCTTCAAATCCAACTAAGCTTTCCAAACATCCTAGGGTGGTGATAGGAGAACAGTTCTAGTTAAATAAGAAATACCAACTTTTCCAAACTTCTAGATGACTAAAGATTTTATTAAAACAAGTTTCTTCCAATGTAAACCTATTCAATAGTGAATTAAGCAAAAAAGCCAAGGCTATTATGATTGTAATAAGACTATGACTATCAGAAATAGTCAGTCCAACTATGTTGCAGCAGAGGTCTTGCCCAGATTAATAGCTCCCAATTGAACTACTCCACTAGTTTGTATCGAGATGGATCCCTTCAGTAACAGCAGGTAAAGTTACAAACTGTGCTTTAGAGAATATTCATCTTGCCATGAGCAGGTTGAATAAACAAAAAGTAGGTTCTTATGAGACGACATCTCTTGACAGCAAGACTTACTTCAAAAGATGGAATTAATTTGAAAGTAGGAACTCACAACTCAAAGCAGGATACGTCAGGGTGGTTTTTAATTTCAGGTTAAAATGACCAGTGATATAACATTTCTCGATCCCATAGTGACGTATAAACCGCAGCTTTCAGTGCCACCTAATCCATTTCTTGTGGCAACTGTTTGACTTGCTCAATTGGGTCATTTTTGTAAAAAATAATTGCTATTTGGTCATTTTCAGAATTATTTTTTTAGAGAATTAAAGGTCATTTTTTTAAATAAAAAAAAAAAATCGAGTCCATGCCACTACAACTTATGGGATGGGCTAGGAAACAAAATGGGTCAATACATTAACCCTGAATTTGTTATTTGCTCTAAAGTCTAATCAGAAATTGACTAGAAAATTCGTAAGTACAGGAAAAAACTATACATGGATTTTGCGGTGATATGCTCCTGTTTTTGACATCTAAATCAATAGGAGGTCGATGAATAGGGTATGGCATATATAGAATTCCAAGTGAAGAAGTACCAAGCTAGCTCAAATCTGCTTCTTAATTAGCTTCTAGACAAAGTGTTGTCTTAGTGAGTTATAATCACTCACAAACGCATGATTTCATCTTATAGGAGAGAAAGTTCACAGCAACTTCACTAGAGTGGTGGTCGTGGTTAGCCTTTGTTGTGTTGATCTTAAATTCAAGTTACACTGCAAATCTCAGTTCAATGCTCACTGTCTCACAACTCAAGCCAAAGGTGACAAGTATCGAGTGGCTAAAGAGAACGAATTCAACGGTTGGTTGTAATGCGGGATCTTTTGTACTGCAATTCTTGACAAGCGAATATGGATTTGAACCTGCGAATATCATGAAAGCTAGCAATGAAAATGATTATGTAAAGGAATTTGAGAGCGGCAACATTTCCGCTGTCTTTCTTGAACTCCCATATGGGAAAGATTTTATGAGTCGATATGGAAAGGGATACACTATGACTGAACCCAAATACAAAAGATTTGGAGGATTTGGCTTTGTGAGTAGCATCTGAAACTCTTTACAGCTCAAGAAATTAATTAAACTACAGTATATATATTTTTTTTGTTTAATTGCTTCATTATTCCATCAATACATCATAAGGTGTATTCTTGCTCATTAAATCTATATAGAAATGTTTTAATTTGTTTTGTACTTTTCATGCACGCAGGTATTCCAAAAATGCTCTCCAATTTCGACCAATGTCTCTGAAGCCATCCTAACCTTGTTGGAAAATGGAGAGCTACAAAAGTTGGAAAATAAGTGGTTTGGCAAATCCTTTGAAGAGTCAGACTTGGACGCTGCCAATAATTCTGATCATGAAAGCCTAAGCCTCCAAAACTTCTGCGGTCTCTATCTTATTACCTTTGCAACTTCTACCATGCTAGTTCTCATTCACTTACTAAAGAATTATCGACGTCAAATTGCCAATTTTTCTGAATCCCTAAGTTTTCAAAGCTTCTGGGATCTCTACTTTGTCACCAATGCCACTTCTGCCATACTATTACTCATTGACTTATTAAGGAATTATCGACGTCGCCTAGAGGAATATGCGAGTCCTTCCAACACTACTACTCCTAGGCATCTTCAAGCCTCCCCATCATTTGAAGTTGAAATTGTGTGAAGTAGATTGTAGAAACTAAGAAGTAAATATGAAGGTTTCTGCATCGATATATTCAAGGAGGTTGTAAATGTATTATTTTTAGAGAAAAATTATACTCTGCACTACAAGTTTGAGGCAGCGTCGTCTTATGAGATTGGGAAATTTCTTGGAGTCGCCAACGGGGTAATATATAGTTCCCTCTCTAACCTCTTCTTGTTAATTTAAAAGCATTTCATATAAGCAAATTCTTCAGGTTTCTGAAGTTTTAATTAATGCATCGACCTAATTCTTTTAGCTAGCTCCACCGGCAGCATATAATAAATTCAAAGAGATGGTTAACTTTAATTTTAATTAATTAATTACCAACTTCTCTTTGACATATAGAGGAGGTTGGGAAATTTATTTGGTATCTTTAGTATTTTTCTTTTTATCTGGTATCTCTAACCTCTTTTTGGTATCTGCAGCATTTTCTTTTATATATATATATATAGCACACACCATGGGATTTGGATTTGTTATTAATCACCCTTTTGATCAACACGGTGTTGATCAATTTAATCATTTTTACGTATTAAGATATATACTATAATTCTATCAATTTAATTACGATCAAACGGTCTAGATCATATGATCAAAATATATTTTATATAATTATAATTAATTAAATAAAATTTTATTGATAAGTCCCGCGCAATACGCGGATTTACGCTCATGCATGTGTGTATATATATACATATATGATAAGAGGTAATTATAAATATAACATTCATGTGATTTGATCTTTCCGTTTGATTTACCACCCATATATGGTTTAGAGCAGTTAACAATAAATCATTGGAAAAAACTCAAAATAAAGAAAGATTTTTATACAGAGAGCTGTCGACCTCAAATGCAAATTAGTCTCTTGAAAAGAGGGTGGCAGCTGAAGGAAAGACTTTTAATAGGATTATGCTATGATTAAGGCCTTTTAGAATAGCTTTACCTAAAGCCATTTTTGAAGCTCAAAATTTAACTTATTTAAAGAAATGGGTCATAAATAATTAACTATTACTTTTAGACGACTTGAAAAGTATAAAATGGTTGATCAAAATTAAGCGTCTTATATTGTCACAATCAATTTTAATATAAAATTTTTTATTTGTCCAAAACTGGTTAATTTGGACATAACTCTAAAGGTCAATTAATTGTGTTTACTTTTTTCTAAAATTACTTTTGGAAAATTATCTCTTCACGCATTTCTACTATGAAAATTTTAAAAGAGATTTTAAAATAACATATCCTCATGTACTAAAAATGGTTAATAGCCAACCAATGGTGAGGTGACTCATGACTGGAGGAAGGCCATATTGCAAATTAACCAGTTTTGGACTTCTATCTCCCTCGCCATATTGCAAATTAACCAGTTTTATACTCATTAAGTATAGGCCATATTGCAACTCATGACTGGAGGAAGGCTACCAAATTGCAGCAAAAATTATCTCCATCACTATCAGACTTTGGACTTCTATCTCCCTCGGCATTTTCTATCATTCAATCCTTTTCTTCATCCGAATGTTTGACTTCCTCATCTAATTTGACATGACAACCTTGACCTTCTTGAGTCTTCAAACCAAAAGTTCTATCTTCTATCTTACTAAGGACTGAAATAGTCCCATTCCCAGTCTTGGTATCCACCACATTTTCCACTTTCTCACACCCTTCAGACTTTCAAACTCTCATTTGGTCACTTTCCACCTATTCCCGATAAAGAATTCGGTCTCGACACCTTGCGCGCGAAGGTCTTTGCATGGGGGTGCCAGGGCTAGTTAAAGCCCAAGAGACCGTTTTGAACACAACCTCTTGCTTGTGCCTTTTATTAGGGTATATATAGGCCACGACAAGGTCTGGCCAGCCATGATAACCATCCACTTTGTGCCCTTGAAGTAGTGCTCCACTACTTTCTTAACTTCCCACATAATGTTTAAATGATTGCCACATGTCCCACTAACTTTTCTAGACTTCATTCTTACTTGACATGTGGCATTACCGCCCACTAACTCCATTAGCCACTTCTTGATTAACTCTCCACTAAATAGATTAATGGCCCACTTCTTTAATTAACTACCCACTAATTTAATTAGTAGCCCACTAACAATATGGTTAATAGCCACTAACACACCAATGTCCACATATCCTCATGTACTAAAAATGGTTGGCACCTTACCTTTTGAGTTTTGCCACAGTATCTTCTACTATGAAAATTTTGCCAACCATCTTATCATCCATCAAGTCATTTAAAATCAAATAAAATTTTGAGCTCTAATAATGATTTCCAGAAAAGCAAATTCAAAAGGCCCTAAGGAGATAAGTGAAAAAATTAATTGTTTTCCAAAAGTAATTGTAGATATATAAAGCTAATGCATGTGAACAATGCCTGAAGCAAAGATGACGTGAATATTCTACTCACTTATTTTATTCCAATTATTGGTTTCTAACAATTAAAGATCTTCTGCTTCTATTTTGTGGATCAAATTAAATTGATGTTACAGACTCTTGACGCTATGGTTGGAGATATAACCATACTAGCAGATAGAGTGAAGTATGTGGAATTTACTCAGCCATATATGGAATCTCGATTGGTGATGATAGCTCCAGCGATATCCCAACATAAGGCATGGAAGTCCCTGAAACCTTTCACCTTGGGAATGTGGTTAGCGACTGGTAGCATCCTGATATACACAGTATTTATAGTTTGGTTGTTGGAGCACCCAACCAATCCGGAATTTGAGGGTTCGTGGAAGGATCAGTTCAGCACTGCACTTTGGTTCACCTTCTCCTCTCTTTTCTTTGCTCACAGTAAGTATCAATGCAAAAAATTAAAGAAATATGTTTATAAAATGCCTTACTATGAGACACTTCTCTTTACAAACATCTTATTTCACATCAATTAATGCAGACAGTCGATCTCGCTTGAAATATAATATCACTTATAATCGTTCACTAATAAACCCAAGACTTCATTTTACAGAGGAGAGAGTTCACAGCAACTTCACTCGAGTGGTGGTCGTGGTTTGGCTTTTTGTTGTCTTGATCTTATCTACGAATTACACTGCAAATCTCAGTGCAATGCTCACGGTCTCACAACTCAAACCAAAGGTGACAAGTATTGAGGAGCTAAAGAAGACAAATTCAACAATTGGTTGTGATGGGGATTCATTTATGTCTCCATTCATGAAAAGCGAGTATGGATTCCAGAATGTCAAGATAATTATAAATTCAAATGAATATGTAGAGCTATTCGAGAGCGGCAGCATCTCTGCTGCCTTTATTGAACTCCCATATGCGAAAGATTTTATGAGTCGATATGGCAGGGGATACATTATGACTGAACCCATATACAAAAGATTCGGAGGATTGGGCTTTGTGAGTACCATCTAAAACTCTTAATAGCTCAAGAAAACTGCAATACTTTTTTGTATAAATATTCCTTCTTAATTCATTCTCTTAATTATAAAGTGTGTCCTTGCTCATTAAATCTAAGTTAAAATATATTTGTTTTGTGCTTTTCATATTTGCATGCAGGTATTCAAAAAAGGCTCTCCAATTGTGACAACCCAAACTACTAAACTAAACTTCTTTTAAAATGACACCCATGTCCCATTTTTTTTTAAAAGCCTTTTTCCTTCATTTCCTTCTTCATTTTCGGGCAGCAGAGAGAGAGAGAGAAGGAGAGTGAGGGCCGTGAGGGAGAGAAGAGAGCAGCCATGGAGGAGTTCGCCGGAGCTCGCCGGAGCCGCCTCGTCGCCGGTGAAGGTAAGGTTCTCTTCCCTTTGCTCCTTTTCTTCATCTTTTTGGTTTTTCTTCATACCCATTTTAGGGGTTTTGATTCAAATCTTATGTTTATGGAAAATTTATGCTTGGATGATGTTTGAGGATTGCTTTTGTAGTGTTTGGGTGTGGATTTGGAGGATTAATGGGTTAATTTTGTGAGGTTTGGTTAGTTTGTGATAAAAATGGGTTTGTTTGGGTTTTATGCCTAAAACTTTGTGGATCTCAAGATCGAACCATGTGATTTGAGTATTTTTGGTGTAGTTATTGTTCTTAAGGTTTGTTTATGATGGATTTAAAGTTTGGGGCTAAGATTTGGTGATTTGGTGGATGTTTGTGAAATTTGGGGAGTCTTGGACACTATTCACGCGCACATTTTGGGCGTTTTCTATGTAAACTTCAAACGCTTGTATCTCACTCATCCGGACTCGGATTTGGGTGTTCTTTATATGTACGGAAAGCTTATGAAGTCTAGTTTCTAAATATTTTGGTCTTGTGGTCAGATTCGTGGTTTAGAAGGAGAGAAAATTCAGAAATACCAGAATTGCCCTTTTAAGAGCATTCGTTTGCTGTCTGAGTATATATCTTTTAAACCGTTTGGACTTTAGCCATGAAATTTGATATGTAGCATCCATTCATGCTTGGGAATATGTTCCAAAAGGTTTAAGGATTTTTGGTTTAATCGTTGTGAGGTATTGGGTCCCTTAAGTTGGGTTTAAACCGTATAAGGGTCCGAGTTATGATATTTTGGGATTCTAGACCCTTAGCTTTCTTTGGCTTTCATTTTGCATCTCTGTCAATTAGTTTCTCAGATTTGGGGAATTCTTGGAAGGACCTTTGTTTATGGGATTGCATTAGCATCGCATGGGAGGCTCATGAAGCTATATGGGTTGGAACACCATTTCATTTGAGGTAGGAATAAGTACTCTTTTACTATTAATGATGTTCCAACGATTCTATCCTTGATTTAAGAATCACTTAGACTTCATATATCTTTGATTAATATAAATAATGAATGCAGGAGAACTTTACTCTTTTACTGTGGCTTTAAATAAATACATGAGGTATATCTATGTATTATTATTATTATCATTTTTGGCTTGTCAAAAATTATATGACGTGTTAAAGAAAGGAAAACCAAGGCATGGCATTTACATATTTAAGAACTTACCCATTGCTTAATAACCTATATTTTTTTAATATTGAATCTAACATACTTACAAATATGGGAATGAGGTCTTCACTGCATTTATTCATTTGAAATATCACAAAGGCATATTATAACATATTTATGTAAGAAAAATTGAAATGGTTGGTTTATACTTGTATGCATGCCTGATTTTCTGAACTGTTTTACAAATAAGAGAGAGACCATGAGTTGTTTTTAATTAGCAATTCCCTTATGTTTTGATTTAACTCAAATTTTAAAATAAAGTGATAAACCCAAACAATGGTGTAGAAATGTATTTTGTTTAGACAGTAACTTGCCTTGTGAACTATTTTTATGTGAGTTAAGATGGTATACGAAACGATTACTCAAACTTGTATTAAAGTGATATTTGTTATTACGAAATAATGGTATTGGAAAATATGTTTTTGTATAGTGTTGTATAGTGGTTGAGCTGAGGTCCTGCATTTCGATACATTTGATTACAAGGTAGGATTGTGGTTCAGGTAAGTTATCCTATACCCCTTAAGCAATGGGCTATGCTTACATATTTCAATATGATAATGTATATTACAAGTTAATTATGTTTATAATGTGTTGAACGGATATGAATGAGATAGAGTCGGAGAATACTTCTCTATCAGTTAATAGCATGTGGTATTGAATTGTTTATGAAATGTATTTGTGAATTGTATTTATGAAATGTACTCATTTTATTATTTGAACGTACTTTGAGCTACGATGAAATTACTGTTTTGAGATATTGATTTTATTGATTGATACTTGAAATGGCATGACCCTATTGGCCTGCTAGAGCCTGGTGGATTGACACAATCTAGCACTGATGATTTATGAGATATTTCAGACCATGGTCTAGGGTGGAGCCAATGGCATGACCCTACTGGCCCGCTAGAGCCCGGTGGATTGACACAATCTAGCACTGGCCCGCTAGAGCCCGGTGGATTGACACAATCTAGCACTGGCCCACTAGAGCCCGGTGGATTGACACAATCTAGTACTGGCCCGCTAGAGCCCGGTGGATTGACACAATCTAGCAAGTATCTAAAGTTCTTCTAAAGCTTTAAGGTTACGATATATTGTATTTTAAATCATAAAAACTACCCACCACTCTTGAGATGATGATTTACCATGAAATGTTGAAATGTTTTATTTAATATTCTTTGCATCAATATTATTGTTGTTATATGAGGTTGTATTTCTACTGAGCATTTCCAAAGCTCACGCGGTTTTTTTATCCCGCAGATTTACAGGACATTACCAGTGGTTCAGCTGGAGGTAGGCTGGCTCCTCAGTTATTTTAGGAATGGCCCTGCTTTGGATTTTATTGCATTCCTGTATGACGTGAGCAAGTTGGGGACATTTATGACGTTATTAATTTTAATAGTATATTTTATGCCTATTATGCCAGGGGTGTTGGCAGTCAGATTTGTATTTATTATATATTCTGCATGTTGAACTTTGAATTTGGGACATTTGTATGTACTTTCATGACATTGCACTTTGGTATATTATGTCTTTCTCTTCCCCTGGAGTATGGATATATGAATGAGCAGGTCAGGTTGTGGCTTCAAATTGACAGGGTTGACCTACCCGGGATGGTCAATCCAGGGTCATTTTGGGGCGTTACACCAATTGTTACCAATGTCTCTGAAGCGATTCTAACCTTACTGGAAAACAAAACGCTAAAAATGTTGGAAAATAAATGGTTTGGCAACACCTTTGAACATTCAGACTTGGAAGCTGCTGATAAAGATAATCATGAAAGTCTAAGCTTCAAAAGCTTCTGGGGTCTCTACATTATCACCTTTGCAACTTCCACCATACTAGTTCTCATTCATTTACTAAAGAATTATCGATATCGTTCTGCCAATTTTTCTGGAATCCTAAGCTTTCAAGGCTTCTGGGATCTCTACCTTGTCATCAATGCCTCCTCCGCCATATTATTCCTTATTCACTTACTAAGGAATTATCGACGTCGCCCAGAGGAATATGTGAATCCTTCCAACACTCCTAGTAATCTTCATGCCAGGCGTCCCCGGCCACTACCTGAAGTTGAAATGATATAAACTAGATTGTGGAAACTAAAATGAAGAATTTAGGGACAAGATTAAGATTTCAAGGACCTAGTGATTTGTCATAAAAGCTAACATAAATTTCACTTGTTTAATCTGTACTAATGTTACATAAGGGGATCGAAGACACGTTGGTCTCTCCATTGGTCTCTTTCCTATTATTATATATAAAAACATAGCATTGTATCTTATATAATTTGACTAGAAATTTTACTCACTGTGGTTGAACTTTTTAAATGTACTTTTTAGCTTCTTCATATTTTTCAAATAAGCAATATTTGATTTATTTCAAATTAGAAATAAGAAATCTATATCATGTTCTATAAAATATAGAGTGATCAGTTGATTCCCAACAAGAAAGCAGAGCACATTCAGTCCTACCTTAAATCACATAAAGGAAACCTAATCCAAAAACAAACACAATCAACTTATGTGGTTCACCAAATTAAGAATAATTATTCTACCTCCTGCATTCTACAATATTTGAGCCATAGTTTTAAGTATCGCCCGATCGTATACGTATCGCCCGATATATATGGGATTTTAAAGACTCATCTACTCTTTACACCCTGATATTATATGTGTAAAGAAATTCACGGCGTATCGGCTTGATACAGTGGGTAAAGATACGTAAAGGCCGTTACACCCCGATTTCTGTTAACAACGGAAACCCATAACTCTCTGCTGCAAGCAGAGATTCCTAACAATCAATACACTACTTTGCTTTTCTTTCAAATAAATGATAAAGTCTCATGATTTTAGTCCCTCTAAGAGTTGAATTGAGAGAAAAAGAAGAATAAATCAAAAGATAAAAAAGAGAGAAGAAGAAAAAGCATGCTATGAGTTCAAGTGAGAGGACTTACCTGCACAGTCACCGGTGAGGACTCCACCACCGCTGCTGTGAGACCCCTTCCACTTTAATTATTAACTATATAATTATATGCTAGCTTATTTTGTGTGGTATTAATTTTATGTTTATAATTATTTAAATTGGAGATAATAATATTATCCCCAATTGATTAAGTTGGGCATGATAAATTTTATTAGCCTATTGAGTTATAAATTACTATGTTTCCAATTAATTGGGCATACTAATGTTTTCAATTAATTGTGCTTTAAATTATTATGTTATCAATTATTTAAATTGGGCATGATAATGTTCTCAATTAATTAGATTGGGCATGTTAAATTATAAAATAGTAAGTACATAAATAGCACTTTATGTGTGTGGTTTTGATTGTGGGGTGTAGGAGACTAGCATGGACCCTCGTCACATGGGCAAAAGACAAGCAATAGGGTGCCAAGTGAATCAATTAGATTGGGACATGTGGCAAGAGGTGATGACTCATCACTTAAAACGATGACATGTTGCAAATATGGGTGATGTGGCTTGATTATGGGGTGACACATGGCTTAGGGAGGCCACTTGCCTATGTTAGAAATTGCCACCTATTAAGGACATGTGGCTTGTTTCATGCAATATATCTAAATCAAGAGAGAGACACGGTTGAACCAATTCCAGCAGCTAAGGAGGAAAATTGAGAGAAAAAGAGAGAAGAGAAAGAGAGAGAATCGGGTGGAGAGAGAGTGAGTTGTTTATTTTGGAGAGAGGGAAAGCTTGGGAGATGGAGGTTTTGAGCATGGAAAGCTTCATGGCTATGGAAATTTCGAAATTAGGTGATGTTCCTACTCTCTTCTACCTTATTTTTAGCTTAATTGATGAATTCATATCATGATTTTGTGAAATTGGAAGGAAAGAAAGTGTGTATGATTGCCTAGAAAGTTTTAGGAAAATCTAGAACAAATTGAGCTCCAAAATAGAGCATGTTGTTTGGGTATTATTGACTTGGTTAGAGGCCGAATTGATCTAAATCTTCTTCATGAAAGTTATAGGTCTTCTAATTATCTTTCTAACGAATCCAACCTTACCTTATTTGAAATTTTGTGTGAAAAGTTATGGTTGTTTTACTCAAACTGGTTTTTCAGCGAAAAATATTTTTCGTTCAAAACAGAAAGGCTATGGTAATTGCTTATTGTGGCTATGAAAACGTTGAATTTGGGCTAAGGTTGTGAAACATGAAATTGTAGAGTTTCGAGTCTTGTTTTCAGAACACTAAAGCTCATTAAATTAGGATAAATGAGCTAGAAGATACGACCTAAACACTAAAAAATGTTTTTGAATGGGTTTGAATCATAAACATGGAATTTTGGGTGTTATGCATATTTGAGTTTAAAATTTCTCCAAATTTGTTTATTATCATTTATAAACATGTTTTAACATATGTGAAAAGAAAATTTTGGATTGGACATATATAAAAGATTTTATTTAAAATATTTGGGAGAAAAATGCATATTGGGCTTTATAAAAAATTTGTGTAAATGTTTATTTGTTCTCCAAACTTCATGAAACTTTCATAGGCACTTTGTGTACTGTTTTGAAGTATAAAAATATAAATTTTTATGATACATGAGTTGTGGAAAATTTTATTGCAGTTTTATGTAATTATAAACCTCAAATTCAAAGTTAAATCACTAAATTGTGACTTCCTCTTTTAAAATATATTTTGAGCACTTTCAAATGTGCTTATAAAATTCTTATGAAAATTAAAATAATGGTTTTTCCATTGTTTTCATGAAAAATTAAATTCTTAAGATTTTTGTGGTGTAAAGCCTATGAAATTGATTTTCGGACACCAAAAAGGTACTCGAATAAGTTTGTTAGGATTTGCTGTTATTATTCATTCTGAAAAATAGAATATTTATATTTGGAGCATGTTAAGTTGTTATGCATAAAAATATATGCATGTGGTGGATTGTTATGCATAAAAATATATGCATGAGATATTTGCTGTACTTGTAACACAATACATTGGTATATGGCATGTGGCTGTGATGTTTTTGTGAAAATAACTGAGCTTATAAGTACACATCATATATCTCCTAATAACAAACAATAATTTTTTTAGGGGTACATAACCCGAGAAAAATTAAACCGGCGCTTGTCATGTGGACATATGTGTATGGACGCATATGTTATGCAAACAAGTAAAGGGATTGTTGTTATTTAGAGAGGTACGAAGTGTTACTGTGGCACAGTTACAAATGGTGACATATGCATAGCACTGAGATGATGATTCAATCGATGGACTATAGATCCTAGAAACAGTTAGTGCATTAATATATCACCCTTGCTAAATTGAGCATTTACAATCCTGGTGAGGGGATTGGCCCGGTGTGGGGTTGGCTCGGTGCAGAGCCAGGTGATATACATACGGGGAGGTATGCTATTGTCGTTCGATGGCGAATCCTAAAATGAGATAGCCATCAGTGTAATTTTGTTTTGCAGGTAAGGAGAAGGACAGAGCCTCGCAGGTATGATTGCATAAAGTATAGCATGGATACCTGACATATGCATAAAACATGCATGAATTATTGGATGTAATTAAATTGAATCATGCGGTGATGGAACAATGTTCATAAAAATATATTTTCATTGTTTATTATTTGATGTATGATCTGTGGAAATATTGAGTATGTCTTTTAAAATTTGATGTATGATTTTTTTGGAAATATTGAATATGTCTTTTAAGTTATTGAAATTGTAGAAAAGATTAGAAAACCCCACTGGGCATAGTGGTTTGCTCACCCCTCATTTCCCCCCCAGGACATTTAGAATTTTGGCTTGATGGAGATTGTGGGGATAAAGTTGCTCGCCTGGTTTTGTTTTTGTGGATATATTGCTGGAGATACTACCGTGGGACTTGTGTTGGAGGTTATGGTTTAAAATTTCTATATTAAGACTGTGATAACCCAAAAATTTTAAAAATGTTTATTTATAAATTCCAATTAAAGTTTGGGGTTATTTTTGGAAATAAGCAAAAATTATGTTTCAAAAAAAAATATATATTTATAAACAATTTTAAAAATACCAACCGTGTCCCCTTTGACCCATCTAAAACCAAGTTGCCTTTCCTTTATTTTCATTCTTTATTTGGTAAAACTGATTGAGAGAAAGGGAAAGAGAGAGAGAATCGGGTGAGAGCTAGAGGGCCGAGAGAGAGGGAGCAGCAGCCGTGAGGGGTGGTGTCACCGGACCATGTTCGGATTCCTCGCCGGAGCTGCTGGATTTCTCGCCGTCGCCGTTCAAGAGGTGAGTTAAGCTCGAATCTTTTATTTTCTTCTTCTTTTTCCTTTTGCTGGTGCATGGAAGGTTGTGGATTTGTTTTAGTATGAATAAAGATGTTCATGGTGTTCTCTAGAGGTTTAGGATCAGATTTGGGGTTTTAATGAAGAGTTGTAAACATTTTTGGTCTATTTGCAAGTTTAGGGTTCAAAAATGGGTATTAAGTTGCAGTTTTTGTAAATCTTTGGAAAAATTCTTTTAGCTAAGCATATTTGGAAAATTTGGGTTTGGTTAAGAGGTTTTGTGGATGGATTTAAAGAAATGATGGTGGTTTTGCTAAGATAAAGAGATTTATATTTTTCATGTAGAACTGGTTTGGGATTTTCGGGTCTTTGCTTTTGAAGCTTGATAAATACTTTTCAAAAACTCTTCTTACTTTGTTTTTGGGTGACTGCTTGTGGTTATATCCAAGCTTGTGATAGGTTTTGAGAAATCAGTTAGGTGGTAGAGCTTGCTTGTGGGTTTTAAGTAAACTTTGAAGGGATTCGATTTTGGGTTTGAGCTTGTCTACGATGGGTTTTGGGGCTTTGCTTGTTACTGTCTAGTGTATAATTTGTGTATGCTAAATGGGTTTTGAATTTTTGGGAGATGAATGCTGTGTAATACCATGTGATTTGGGGATTTTCAGGTAGCCATTCTTGTAGATATATATATTATTGCATGTATGGTATAATCTGGGTTAAGATATTTTAAAATGCCATATATATATATATATATATATATATATATATAGCAATCTTTTGTTGATCTTGTGGCTGGTCAATATGTTAATGTCTAAACAAGTTGAGCTTTGTTTTGGAAATCTGATTCGAAATGGTTTGATTTATATTTGGTTCATAGCAGATTTTGATATAAAAAAATAAATAAGTAAAATAGAGTGTTCTGTCCGTACACTTTTGGCACTGTTAGAAGCATTTTTGGGCTAAACTTTCTTAACAAAAGTTGTAGGTATTCGAATTAGATTTTCAACGAATCCGACCTTACCTCATTTGGAATTTTGTACAAATAGTTATACCCATTTTACCAAAAACTGTTTTTCAATGGAAATATTCTCGCCCAAACTCAATAGGTTACTGAAATTGATGATTTTGGCCTTGAAAATGTTGGATTTGGATTTTGGCTATTAAAGATGAATTGTAGATTTTCGAGTCGGCTTTTCAGAACACTAAAGTTCATTAATTTTCGATAACTGAGCTAGGATATATGGTTTAAATAGCAAAACTGTTTTGGAAGGGCCTAATTTTCAACCCAAACTTTAAATGCGCATATCTTTTTCATCCGATGTCCGTTTTGAACGATTTTTATATGCTCGAAAAGCTTATGAAGCCTAGTTTTTGATTTTAATAGACTTGGAGTAAAAACTTGTTTTGAAAAGAGAAATATTTTGATAAATACCAGATTTACCCCTTTTGGTTTTCTAAAGTTTGCTTCCTAAGCCACTTGGCTTATAGCCATGGGATTTGGCATGCAATGCCAAATCATTCTTGGTAATATGTTTTGAAAATCATTAAACCTTTAGGTTGTTATTTTTGGGGCTTTTGGGCTCTTAAGCTCATAAATGCTTAGTTTTGAAGGTTGTTTCGCTTTTGAGGATTTAGGACCTCTTTGTACTTTGCTTTGATTGTTTCTTTCGCATTGTTTGCTTGTTATTTTTTTTCAGTTCAAAAGGTCCCTTGGAGGACCACTTGCATTGGTGCATAAGCATTGCATTGGGGAGGCTCGAGGAGCCGCAAAGGGTTGGAAATACCGTTGCATTGAGGTAGGGATATTTATATTCTTACTAATATTGATGATATATATGTTTTGAACTTTTTGTAGTGTTAATGATTATGAAAACCCTTTTATAAACCTTTGATGCATAATTCCTCCTTTATATGAAATGATTTATACTGAAACCTACTATTTGTCAAATATTTTATGATTGTGAAAACCTGATGCATGAAATATATATTTTGTTAAACCTGTGGTGGTGAATCGTTTATGAAATGTGCTTCATATGATCTGAACGTTCTTTTGAACAAAGATAAAGCTGTTGATTTTGATATGTGATCCTGATGAGAACTGTAACGCCCCAAACTGACCTTAAATTGACCCTCCCGAGTAGGTCAATCCTTGTCAATTTGAAGTCTCAACCTGACCTGCTCATTTATATATCCATACTCCAGGGGAAAAGAAAGACTTAAATATATATCAAAGTGCAATGTCATGCCAGCACACACATGTGTCCCAAAATCCAAAGTCCAACCTACCGAAGAAAATAATAATAATAAATCTGATTGCCAACATCCCTGGCATAGTAGGCATCAAATATTCTATTATAAGTAATAACAAAAATAAAAGTCTCAACCCAAGCTTAAATCCTACGAGAATGCAATAAGATCCAAAGCAGAGCCAATCCTGCCAAAAACTGTGGGGCCAGTCTACCCTCAGCTGGACTACTATTAATTTCCTGAAAATCTGCGGAATAAAAACCCGCGTGAGCTTTGGGAATGCTCAGTAGAAAACACAACCTCAAATAACAGCAATAATATTGATGCAAGGAATATTAGATAAAATATTTCAACATTTAAGGCAAATCATCTTTTCAAGAGTGGTGAATGGTTTTCATGATTTTTAATTCAGTTTTAAAACCTTAAAGCTTTAGAAGTGCTTTAGATACTTGCTAGATTGTGTCAATCCACCGGGCTCTAGCGGGCCAGTGCTAGATTGTGTCAATCCACCGGGCTCTAGCGGGCCAGTAGGGTCATGCCATTGGCTCCACCTTAGACCATGGTCTGAAATATCTCATAAATAATCACATTAACAATATATCGAAGCAATCCAAGCACATATAAAGCATATCATTTTAAGTGTAGACAATAAAAAATCAATATCTCAAATCAGCAGAATCATCGTTGCTCAAGTACGTTCAAATCATAAAATAAGCACATTTCATAATACAATTCCCAAATACATTTCATAAACATTCCATCACCATATGTTTAAACAGAGGATTTATTCCAAGCATCAAGTTTCACAATCATAAAAAGTTTGACAGTAAGTAGGTTTCACTATAAATCATTTCTCAAATGATATCATCGGTGTTATTGAGGTTATTGTATCCTACCTTGAGACACATGCAAGACTCTCTCTTAAGCCCACTCCTCTAATGCAGCACTCAACGAGCGTAAGGATAGTCCTCGGGACTATCTGGATCTGAAATCAAAGGTACAATACATATATATAAAATATATACATATATATCATTCCATAACAAACTACCAAGCACCATCAAAGCATGGTCTTGGACTAAAATAAATAAATAACATGAGAAATTTTCACAAAAGAATGTTAAAACAACCCTAAAAAAAATCACCTCAGCTATCGATAGGTGAAAACCACCTATCGATAGCTTACCTATCCATAAAAAGCTTGGTAAGGATATATATATACCCAAAAATGCAGAAATTTGCTTTACAACCAAGGTTTAAGCACCAAACTCACTTCAAACTTCATTCGAACACAAATCTAACCGTTAGATCTTAGATCCATACCCTTGAGACCCCAAATACGAAAAATCAAGTTTAAATATTAAGATTTAATGGTTCATTTTCAAGAATCACAAAGTTTTTGGTATAAAACCCACATAAACCCATTTTTGGTTCAAACATTCAAAAATACCCCAAATTTTTAGGTCTCAAGCATGAATCCAAGTCTAAATATCATCACAAACTTTTCCCAAACATTTAAAATCAGCTACAACACAAAACCCCCAAAATCTACACAAAAATTTGTCTCATAAACCCATAAAATGGGTATAAACAAAACAAAAACTGCAAAAGATTGAGAAGAGAAGAAGATGAACGGGAAAAGAGGACCTACCTGGCCTCCGGCGACGACGAGAAGGTGGCGGCAAGGGAGCTCCGGCGGCTGGCTCCTCTCCTTCCTCCTCCCTCTCTCTCCCGAAGTATCTTGATGCTCACGGCTGGGAAACAAAACAGGGCTGCTGTAGCTTTGTCTAAAAAGCAATGGGATATAAGGGTCATTTTTAAAAAAGGTTTAAGGGCTGTTTGGTTTTAGAGTAAAAGGGGTGTTTAAGAAAAGAAGAAAAAGAAAATAAAAAAATAAAGGGACATTACAATACTACCAACTTCGAAAAATTTCGTCCTCGAAATTTAAAACAAACTTAATCCTCGAAAAGATATGGGTACTGCGCTCTCACGTTCGCTTCTAATTCCCAAGTAGCCTCATTCACCCCATGACGGTTCCATAAAACTTTTACTTGAGGGATTTCTCTGTTCCTAAGAACACGAACTTGCCTATCAACTATCTGCACGGGCTGTTCTACATAAGAACAATCTGACTGAAGTTCCTCTTCTGGTAGCTCAATAACTGGAGTGTGCTCTGTGAGTCGTTTCCGAAGCATGGATACATGGAAAACATTGTGGACTTTCATATCTGGCGGTAATTGCCTACGTCCACGGAGTTGCTGCAACTTCTAGTATACGAAGAAAATACAAATACAATCAATGAGGAGGAGACACCTCTCAACTTAACTCAACTCACTCTCTCTCTCTCTCTATATTGGTATTGATTGGTTGGGATATCTATAATTCTGGTAGTTTTTGGGGGTTGGAGGTGGATGGAGACCCACTTGGGTTTGATTTTGATTTTTTATTTTTAAGTAAAATTTTAAGATTGTATGAGTAAAGATATGCTATAAACTCTTCTATAAATAGGTTAAAATTTGCAAATTGTTATTAAAACTTAAGAAACTCTATTGGATTTTTGTTTCGAGGTTGGTGTCATTGTATGAACAATATTAGGGCATAGCTTGCATTGGTCAAGCTCTTACCTTCCTCTTTTTTAAGCTTTGATTTGGTTTGAGTCTTTTAAAATTTTGGATTTTCTTTATCTCTAGTGCACGTTCTATTGCAAGATTAATAAAGACGGCCCTGTTTTGTTTCCCAGCCGTGAGCATCAAGATACTTCGGGAGAGAGAGGGAGGAGGAAGGAGAGGAGCCAGCCGCCGGAGCTCCCTTGCCGCCACCTTCTCGCCGTCGCCGGAGGCCAGGTAGGTCCTCTTTTCCCGTTCATCTTCTTCTCTTCTCAATCTTTTGCAGTTTTTGTTTTGTTTATACCCATTTTATGGGTTTATGAGACAAATTTTTGTGTAGATTTTGGGGGTTTTGTGTTGTAGCTGATTTTAAATGTTTGGGAA
Source organism: Hamamelis virginiana (assembly GCA_017140935.1). Classification (NCBI taxonomy): domain Eukaryota; kingdom Viridiplantae; phylum Streptophyta; class Magnoliopsida; order Saxifragales; family Hamamelidaceae; genus Hamamelis; species Hamamelis virginiana. The sequence goes on from JAESVK010065533.1 coordinate 32,730, forward strand.
AAGTTTGTGATGATATTTAGACTTGGATTCATGCTTGAGACCTAAAAATTTGGGGTATTTTTGAAAAAGGTTTAAGGGCTGTTTGGTTTGAGAGTAAAAGGGGTGTTTAAGAAAAAAAGAAAAAGAAAATAAAAAAATAAAGGGACATTACAAGAACGCTTGGAAGGATATGCTTTATATGTGCTTGGATTACTTCGATATAATGTTGATGTGATGATTTATGAGATATTTAAGACCATGGTCTAGGGTGGAGCCAATGGCATGACCCTACTGGCCCGCTAGAGCCCGGTGGATTGACACAATCTAGCACTGGCCCACTAGAGCCCGGTGGATTGACACAATCTAGTACTGGCCAGCTAGAGCCCGGTGGATTGACACAATCTAGCACTGGCCCGCTAGAGCCCGGTGGATTGACACAATCTAGCAAGTATCCGAAGCACTTCTAAAGCATTAAGGTTACGATTTACTGAATTAAAAAATACTGAAAACCACCCACCATTCTTGAGATAATGATTTTACCATAAAATGTTGAAATGTTTTATTTAATATTCCTTGCATCAATATTATCACTGTTAGTTAAGAATGATATCTCTACTGAGCACGTTAACGCTCACCCCTGCTTTATTGCAGTATATTTCAGGTTGACTCGGGGTACATGTTTGGTTTGCATAATTTGCTGCTTTGGAAATGGTGGATAGCTGCATAGTTATTTCTTGCTTGGGTCTTACACATTTCTTGAGAAATTTATTAAGTTATATTCAATTATATAGAATACTTCTGATCTATGATACAGCCCATTTGCCAGGGATGTTGGCAATATGTTCGATTTCCTATTTGTATTATTTTTGGCGAATTGGGACATAATGTATGGACATGTCATTTCATTTTGTTATATATATTCATTTCTTTATATCGTACGGAAATATGAATGAGCAGGACAGGTTGTACTCCTATCTTGACACGTGTCGACCTATCCGGAAGGGTCAGTACGGATGTTAGTTTGGGATGTTACAAAGACCTTGGACTGGACTGTATGATTATAAGTTTAAATCTTGTATTAAGTACTTTACGGGACCCGTACTTGAGGCCAGCTAGTACTTGTGCTTATCTAAATTTCTTTACTCCGTGGTTTGTTAAAGCTTCCGCATTTCAAACTATTAACAAATCAAATCAACGGTTCCAAAGAGATAAGCACCGAGTATTTGTGTATGTTGCACCCAGCAGATTGGGGGTAGTCTGTTAGGGGTGTTACAGCTGCTGTCTCCATCCCATAAGGGAAGCAATCAACGGGCTCCTCCTTCTAGTGCGACATTGTGATCTGCACCCAGTCATATGTGTATATAGATGTGTGTGTGTATAAATGCACACTTCCTACTATTCAAGACCACTCGAGAGGCTCAAGACACACACACACACACACACACACACACACACACACACACACAGATATATATATATATATATATAAGTTTGACTATTTAATATTAATCAATGGTTAATTGACTTGTGTAATTAAGTTAACTTCTAATTTAATATTACAAATTTTATTACTTTTATAATTTTTTTATAAAATTAAAATCGCTTATTTCAGTTTGCTTTTTTAAATAGTTATAAATATTTTAAAGAAAATTAAACTAAAATGTTAAAAATAAATTATAATTAAAAAAATATGAGCCAAAAATTTAATTCTTAAAAGAGTAAATAAAAAATTTAAAAATAT
>JAESVK010065542.1:0-18065 GCA_017140935.1 Hamamelis virginiana
AATCGTAATTTTTCACAAAGAACTTACTCAGAAACCGACCTTTAGATTACTATGATTTTTGGCAAGCATGAAATTCATGAGAAATATATCTAATCCAACGGTCAACTTTTTAAAATATATTTTGCATTTGGCTCATACCACAATTACGATTTTAAATTTTATTATTATTTTATTTTAAATTTTTATAAATATGTTTTAGCCTATTTACAGGCTGGTTAAAAAGTAAAGAAAATTGAATCTTAAAGTTGCAGTTGCGGCTACTAGTACCTATGTAAATTTATTTAAAAGCACTGTATTCTTGTTAACATGTTCTGGTCAATCACTAGACTTGCAAAAAACTCTCTAAATTATGGGTTTGGCCTGCTCTAAGAGCATCTCCAAAAGAAGTATCAAATAAGATTTTTCTTCAAACTTGAAAGGCCACCTCAGATTTTAGAGCTCCAATAGAGGTAGCAAACATTGAAATCAGATTTTTTTTCACTCTTCAAATATATATATATATATTATTTTACAATATAATATTAGAAAAGTGAGGGAAGAAAGAGAATATTTGGGTGTTTGTTTTGTTGGGAAGTGTGTTTGATTGTGTTGATCCAATTTTAAATTTCTAGGAGTTCGAACCACTGTAGGATAGTTCGAGTCCCTTGAAGTTATGGAAATCAGATGATGAGATTGGAATGCCTCAATTAAGAGGACTTTTTAGGGAGACAGGCCAAGTTAATTAATCCTAACAATAGTAGATAATAAATAATATTTGAAGACAATAATAACAATAATAGAACATTATAAAAATAATCAGTAAAAATATTGCCAGTACGGTTCGAGTTAATCTCGGACCTTTTAAAACTAACAACAATTATTTTAATAATAACAATAAAATCTCGAGGCAGTGAAATAGATTTCAAACCCTTTGAAATAAATCTCGAGGATGAAACTAATAAGAAGAACCGCCTTCCTAGAATTCTCGGCGAACCCAAACTTTCTCTTGTAGAGCTTCCTTCGAGCACCTCCCTGAAGTTTATGACCGTCTTGAGCCACCTCGAACTCTCTTTCTAGTTTTCTTTTCCTGAATCCTTGAATCTTCCGTATTGCCAATCTTCGAACCTCGAACTATGATTGATAATGACCCTACTGCGGAACCTTAATGGTCAGCGGCAGTAGAGCTCCCAAATATACATTTCTTTGAAGAAGAAAGAAGCTTTGAAGCTGTTGTGTATGTTTGAGATATCTTTTTCTGATTATGGGTTCTCTTTTTATAAGAATGATCTTCAGAATCCTCTTCGAAATTGACTTCACCTGACTCCATTATTTGCAAAACTTCTCTCTTCCAATTGTAGAGTCTCCTTCGAATTGAATTTCTCTTAAGGTTTATCTTAAGAGTCCTTTATGCTTTGAATCATTTCTTCTTTCGACACTTGGCACTTCCTGCATAATCTAAAGAGATATAAATCCAATCTCTTTTGTATTTCAAAAATATAACACCTCATTATTTCCTTAATTTTATGATTTATCATTATTCACTGAATATTTGAATTTGAATTTTATATTTTTAATACGTGTCAGCCAATCAATGGCTGGTGTTAAAAAATGGATTAACATACCCCCCGCGCTAATTAAATATTTTGAAAAATAATAATTAGCGGTGTCTATTCCACTTCTATAGCCGTTTTTTCCTTAACTGTCATTTCATTATTTAAAGATCATCATTTCCTGCCGCCATTTCCTTTACTGTTCATATTCTTCCTCTGTTTTTCTCAAGTTACTTGCATTCTCACTGTTTGATCATTATCCTCAATCAAAACCTTCTCGTTTTCATGGCGTCTTCATCTAAAATCCCTACTGTTACTGTTAAAGCTTTCAATTTGGCTCTTAAAGACAATGTAAAGCTCCTCGAAGATACTTGTAGGGCTGAAAAGGCTGATGATGATCCTTCTCCCATCACTCTTGATGTGTATTATGTCTACGATTCCACTATCTCTAATACTACAGTCAGGGCATTAGGTCCGTGTTTTGTGAGGAATATCGATGAATCGATTGCCAATCTTTATCCACCAATTCATGGTCAAGAACCATTCTTATGCCAGACTCGTCTTTTAGGTTTTTCCGATTGAGGACCTACTACAGTGATTGACCATTGGCCTATACCAGCATCCTCATGGAATGATTGGGTAGCACGGCTTAAACCTTTTAAAGGGGAAGAATGGAAACGGCTTGGCATCTTCGAAGCCATTCAGCTTTCTACTCGAAAATTTCCTAGTGACAAACCCCTTATTGCCAGTGCTCTATGCTTCTGGTCCATTTCATGCAATACTTTTATCTTTCCTTGTGGGTTTATGGGTCCTACGGTACTGGATAACTGTGAACTTACTGGGTTGAAGGCTCGAGGTGATGAGTTCACGCCTTTACTGATACCAGAGATTGACTTCGATTTTGACATCAATACTTCTTCAGCTGCCTTAGCTTATTCTACCTTCATTCGAGATCATATGGGTGTAGCTCCTGAGGTATCTGATAAAGAGCATTGTGCCTTCCTTCTTTTCTGGCTTTGCAGGTCACTCTTTTGCTCTCGATCACAGAGAGTGGTTACTCAATATATTCCCCTTGCAAAATTATTAGCATCAGGTAAAGAATTACCTTTAGCTTGCTTAGTTTTAGCTCATTTGTATAGGACTTGCTTCGAACTCTGTTCTGCTGGTCTTACCAGTAAAGCTGGAGGTCCCTTATGGATTCTTCAGCTTTGGCTTCAAGCTTATTTTCCTACTTTTGGCCCCTCTTTTTCTTCTGATGAGCCTCCTTATGGATGTTGCTATGGAGAGGCTATTTTAAATGTCACTCCAAAAACCAACTCCTTTTTGAATTGTTTCCATCATTTCTATCTTCTTGACCCAAACCCTTTAACACTCTTTTTCAATCCCTTTCGTAATTCTCTGCTAGGTCCCCTTTGGCTGAAGACTTTTAAGAAATCTCTCACCCATACCGATGACACTTTTAAGCCTGAATGGGACAATTTCTTAATTCGAAGGGATATTCAGATGGGTTTTTATAGCACTAAAGCTCTCTCGAAGCATAAGACTAGAATAGTGTTTTCTCGAGGGGCTGAAGTCTATATTCCTGCCCAATTTGCAAGGCAGTTTGGGTTTGTCCAAGCTATTCCTCTTCCTTGTATAAGTGTAGCTAACCCTATATTGCTGGGTCGAGAACACTTAACTCGCCGAGAGGACTTTATCAAACTTTCTGTGAGATTTGATGCCAATAAAGCCGAATTTCCTCATTATGAGGCACACACATGGTTTCCATCGACTCTTCCAGCTTTTGCAGAGTGGTGGGATACCATTCGAACTCTCTTCTTTGTGGAAGATGTATATCAACTTGCTGCTGCTTTGTTTAAGGGACAACCAAAAAACAAAGGTACAGACTTCTTTGATTTACTATTTTCATATTTCTGATATATGCAACAGTTTATTAATTCTTTTCCTTGATTATTTAGGTGGTTCGAAGTCACCTTCAGTAACTGTTGCTAAGCCTGCACCTCTTCCTTCTTCAACTACCATTCCCTCTCGAAGGAATCGTCCTCGAGGTATGGTTGTGATTTCAGAAGATTCTGAGGATTCTGAAGATACTAAGCCTATTGCTATAATCAATAAGAATGTAAAAGATAAAGGCAGAAAGAAAGCTCGAGCCCTTAAACAGATAGAGGAAAAAGAGGTTTCTCAACCCCCCACTACTGCTTCCTCGATGCCTCTCCCTACTGTTTCTGATCTTGCTGATGCGGCTGCCTTAGCTGAGGAAAAAGCTACTGAGCAGTCAACAGGTCTTCTTAAGAGGAAAAGATCTGCTCTAAAGTGGTTATTCGAACAGGTATAAATTCCCTTGTTAAACATATATTTTATTTTATTGAAATCAGATCTCCTTGTTTTTTCATATGTTAAATCTCTCCAATGCTAATTATTTCAGGTTACATATTCTATTCTTGCTGATCCTGGAATAACTATCACTCCTCGAACAACTCCTTCTCCTACCTTATCTCCCTCTCCAGTTTCTCCTAGGCCAGTTTCTTCTTTGGTCATAATTCCTCATCAATTTTTTCCTCAAATTCCATTAACCCCTCCTTCTGTTGGGGTTAGTGAATCTTCTGAATTACCATCTACATCTCTTATTTCTTCTCCAGTTAGACCTTTGTCTCCAACTCCTATTAGCTCGAGACCACCTTCACCTTTAACTTCTCTAAATGATTCTCCTTTTATCCCTATAGGTTTGAAATCTCCTTCTTCTTCTGACCCTTTACCTCAGTCTCCTTCTATCCCTATAGGTTCAAAATCTCCTTCTTTCTCTGGTCCTTCATCTTAATTTCCTTCTATCGAAGCCATTCTTACTGAGGATTGGCTTTCTGATGCTGATGAAATACCACCTAGACCAAAAATAGAAAATAAAGAGATTCTTCAAGCCCAGCTAATAATACAAAATGCTCTTAACCAAACACTTCTTTTCTTTCTTGATTCTGTGGCCTTTGATTCTTTCTCAAAGGCCTGCACTTTTTTAATCTCCTCTTCTGAGGTTTCAAATGACACCAAAATTTTTCTTACTCCACTCCCTTCTTCACTTCAAAATGCAGCCATCAATGCCCATGCTGCTCAAAACTCCTTAGGACAATTTAAGCTGCTAGAAAGTGATACCAGAGTGGCTCTAGATCGACTCAAAGAACATAATGCTAAGCTGCAATCAACTTCTATGACAAAGCAACAACTTCTTCAATCTAAACAAGAAATTGCTAATAAGATCAAGGAGCTGCAAGAGCAAATGACTGTAGTTGATAACAAGCTTTCTGTCGTTGATCAAGAGTTACTGAACTTATCTCAAGGTACTGATAGATTGGTTGAATCAGCTGTCAATTCGAAGACTGATTTGAAGAGATCAATAGCAGTGAGGAGTGAAGCTCAGGATACTATAGCTTTTTGTGAGCAGTTGTTAGCTAGGGCTAGGGGAGATTCAAAACTATTTTTGTAAAGCTTTTTGCTAATTATGTATTTTATTTTGATTATTAATGAAAATACATATACCTTTTTGAGAAATGGTGTTCTTATACTTTACTGTGCTTTATTTTCCCATATAGTAGGATAATAAGCTTTTAAGAATTTTCCATTAATTTTCCTTAGGTGAACATACCCATTCAAATTTCTTAAATGGTATGCCCCACCTTTTAGTACTCTATGAATCTGGTAAGGTCCTTCCCAATTAGGGGACCATTTTCCATATCGAGGATCCTTTGTTCCTACTGGCAGGATTACTTTCTATACCAGATCACCTTCACAAAAGTTTTTAGCTCGAATCCTCTTATTATATGCTCTTAACACGATTTTCTTTTGTACTTCGAGATCATTGAGAGCATTTACTCTGGCCTGTTCCACTCCATCCAATTCTAGGAGCATAGCATGCTGATATTCCTCTTTTGATAACTTATCCTGGTCCTGAATCCTTAGACTTTTTATATTTATTTCTACTGGCAATACTACATCGTGCCCATATGTTAAGGCAAAAGGAGTAGTACCAGTACTTGTCTTTTTTGAAGTTCGATGTGCCCAAAGAACATCCACCAAGGTTTCATGCCACTTCCTAGGATTTTCATTTACCATTTTTTGAATATTGCTCTTAAGAACTTTATTAATAACTTCTGCCTGGCCATTGGCTTGTGAATAATATGGAGTTGAATGAGTAAGGGTTATACCTAATTCTTGAGCAAATTCCCTAACTTGTTCCCCAGTAAAAACAGTACCCTGGTCTACTGTGATAGTTTGGGGAATTCCAAATCTTGTAATTATTTTCTTTAAGAAAACAATTATATCCCTTTGATTAACACTTTTCATAGGTTTGGCTTCGACCCACTTAGTAAAGTAATCGGTTGCCACTATTATAAAAGCATGATGCTTAGAGGAAGGTGGATAAATTTTTCCAATTAAATCCATTGCCCATCCTCTAAATGGCCAAGGCTTTATGACTGAATGCATTTCAATGGCTGGTACATGTTGTATAGGGCCATGTTTTTGACAAGCTTGGCATCCTTTTTCATATTCTATGCAATCCTTGGTCATTGTAGGCCAATAATACCCATGTCTTCTTATTAACCATTTCATTTTAAACCCTGACTGATGGGCCCCACAGATTCCTTCATGGACTTCTGCCATTACTATCATGGTTGATGCTTCATCAATGCATCTTAATAGTAAACCCTCAGCAGTTTTTCTAAATAAATCTTTTTGATATAAAACGTAATGGATAGCTTGTAACTTTGTTTTTCGAGGTACTTCTTGATTTGGATTTTCTAAATATTTAATGATTAACATTCTCCAATCATTTTCATTTTTATGAACTTCCATTACTTCAATTGGGATTCCCCTTTTAGTTAAGGGCAGGATTATTTGTCTATAATGTAATATTTCTTATACTATCATGGTTTTAAACCCAGAAGCATTTGGGGCCACTTTATTGGCCTCTTCATTTTCATTTCGAGGTATATAAGTAATACTTACTTCCTCAAACCAATAGAGGAGATGTTTCACAGTTAGGTAATAGTGAATTAAGTTATCACTTAAACACTAATACTCACCTTGAATTTGCTTAACTATTAATTGTGAATCCCCATAAATTTCAACTTTCGAGACCTTCATCTCTTTTAAAATTTCGAGCCCTAAAACCAAAGCTTCATATTCTGTTTAATTATTTGAGAGCTTTTCTTGTATTCTTACCCCTAACTTAGTTCGAAGTCCCATTGGAGATTCCAAAATGACACCTATCCCAGAAAATTGAGAGGTTTTGGACCCATCGAACCAAAGTTTCCAGCCTTTGGTTGTTATAAAAGCAACCACTTCTTCATTTGGAATTTCAACAGTGGGGTGATCAGTAATAAAATCAGCCAATGCTTGGCCCTTTACTACTTTTTGGGGAATATATTTCATGCAAAATTCAGTTAATGTGATCATCCATCTTCCTATACTGTTATTAAGAATTGGCTTTGTAAGCATATATTTTATTATATCAATTTTGGAAATTACAAGAATACTTCGAGGCAACATATAATATCTTAATTTAACAGTGGAAAAATATAAACTTAAGCATAATTTTTCTATTGATGAATATTTACATTCGTATTTATTCAAGAATCTGCTCAAATAGTAAATTGCCTGCTCTTTGCCTTCTTCATTGTCTTGAGCCAGCATGCTTTCAATTGATTCCTCAGCTGCAGCTATGTAAAGCTTCATTGGCCTTTTTAAAGAAGGGGCCATGAGAACTGGTGGAGTAGTTAGGTATTGCTTGATGGCTTCGAATGCCTTCTGATGTACCTCCTCCCATTTGAAATTTGATTCAGCTCGAAGCTTTAATAATGGAGAAAAGACATTTTTTTCCCTGCTGCATTAGATATAAATCTTCTTAAGAAATTTAGTTGCCCTAAGAACTTTTGCAGTTCTTTTTTATTTGATGGTGGTTTAGCTTGAATTATAGCCTGAGCTTTGTTGGTATCTACTTCAATCCCTTTTTTATGGATCAAGTATCCTAAGAAATTTCCAGCAGCAACTCCAAATGCACATTTTTGTGGGTTCATCTTGAGCTTGTATGTCCTCATCCTTTTGAAGGTAGTTTCTAAATGCTGCAAGTGAGTTTCTTTGTTAGGAGATTTTATTATAATATCATCAATATAACATTCTAGAAATATGCCTATAAAGTCATGAAAAATTGTATTCATTGCCCTTTGATAGGTAGCTCCAGCATTTTTTAGTCCGAATGGCATTACCATCCATTCGAAGGTGCCTAACCCAGGGCATCTAAATGTTGTTTTATGGATGTCTGGTTCAGCTATAAAAATTTGGTTGTAACCAGAATGTCCATCCATCATTGACAACATTTGATTACCTGAGGCATTATCTAGAAGCATATCAATAATTGGCATTGGATATTCATCCTTAGGAGTGGCTAGATTTAGATTTCTAAAGTCTATACACACTCTAACTTTGCCATTTTTCTTAGTTACAGGTACTATATTTGACAACCATTCTACATACCTGGCTGTTCGAATGAAATCTGCTTTTAGCAGTTTCTCTATTTCTTCTTTCACCTTTGGAGCAATTTCTGGAGACATCCTTCGAGGTAGTTGTTTGAAGGGTCTGAATCCTTATTTAATAGGTAATTTATGTTCTACTAGAGCTCGATCCAATCCTGGTAACTGATCATATCCCCAGGCAAAACAGTCCTTGTATTTTTTTAATAACTCAACCAGCTGTTCTCTGTCTTCCTGCTTCAGAAAGCGGCTAACAAAAGTAGTCTCTGGCTTGAGTTGTGTCCCCAAATTTACCTCTTCCAAAGGGTCTTGCTGCTGTACCCCCGAGTGTCTCGATCCTGCTCTTCTATCATGGCTGCCATTTCTTGTAATTGTTCTTGTACCTTTGTGGCTGCCACCTTTTTTAAGGCCATTTTGATGGCCTCGAGCTGCTCTAGCAGCTTAATGTCCTTCTTCTGAGGTTTGCTCATCATTGGAAACTGATGATAACTGTGTAAGGAGTTGGTCCCAGTCTTCTTTTATCACCCCTTCGGGTAAAAAACTTACTTCTATGGGACCAAGCTCTCCTTCATATAGCTTGGCTTCTGCTATATTGGAATCAGCTCCAAAAGGCCGTCGATCGGCCTGAACTATCTCAACTTGCTGGTTATCATTTACTAACATTAACTTTTGATGCATTGAAGAAGGGACACATTTGTTTGCATGTATCCAATCTCTTCCCAATAAGGCATTGTAGTTTGCCTTTCCATCTACCACAAAAAAGGCTGTCATGGAAATCTTTGATCCTACCCTCAATTCTACTAGTAGGATTCCTCTAGCTTGTTTCCCATCTCCAGCAAAACCTGAGATTACTACTTCTGTGCTAGTCAGCTTCATATCTTCCTTTCCTAACTTCTTCATGGTGGTAAAAGGCAGGATATTAATAGAAGCGCCATTATCGATGAGGACTCTATTAATTGGAACCCCATCAAAGTGAGCCTTAATGTATAAAGGTTTGATATGCTGGGTCATTTGATGGGTAGGTGGTTCGAAGTTATATAGGAAACCATCTTCTAGTTCAGCATTTCTAATCTCTGGGTAATAACCTTGCCAATCCTCGACCTGTCCTTCTGTTTCTAAAGGCTGGTCAAGTTTTGCTGCCAAGGTAATAGGTAGTGTGAAGGCCATATTAACTTTGGCCTCAATGGGCGAAGTTCCAAATTGCACTCTTTCTTTTGATTTGTCTTCCTCCATTTTCAGAGATGGTTCTTTACCTTTTTTCTTTTCTTCTTCCTGGATTCTTTCATTTTCTAGCTCATCGAGGAGATCATCATCTTCATCTTCATCTTCATCATCAGCTGACTTTCTCCTATCAAACCTTGGATTTGTTTTGTTTATCTGTTGCTGGTTGGTCATCCCTTCTATGCCTAAAAGCTGATTTCTTTGCTGCTTTTCCGCAAACTTCCTTTGCTCTCTTCTTTTCTGTGTTCGAGTCATCAATGGGATGACTTTTTCTTGCTGAGTTTGAGGATGCTTTAAAACATACCAATGATTGGCATTTAGTTTTGGGGGTTTTACCATTTTGGGGTGGAATTTGCTATGATATTGTTCTGCTACCTCGAATGCTTCTTCATAACAGGCTTCTTGAATTTCTTTGTCCTGTTCTTCGAGTAATTGATCCAGTGAATCATCTTGAGGTATACACCCCTTAGTAATATGTCTGAAGGATCTGGTTGGTCCTCGGACCACTCCATATTTCTTGACTGGCAAATCTGACTCCTGTCTGACATAGGTATACCTTTGATAAGGCCAAGCGTTATTTTGTCTTTCAAATTGAATGCCTGGGAAGGTGTTTGGCCGATGAACTCCTGTCATTCAAGGCCTTTTAGTGGGCTGTACACCTCTTTGGTAGGCCATTTGGTTTGGCCTAGTTTGTTCTCCCTGATAGTATATTTGCTGCTGGCCCAGTCCTCGAACCTGAGGATGTGTTTTATTCATTCTATCTTCTGGTTCAACAATAGTTTTGTCTTTCATTATTCTATTGAAAGACATATAATTTGGTCTCCTTGGTTCTTCTTGGTAGTATGGTTGTTGCTGATTAGACCTTCGAGTTTGCGAGTCCATCATGCTTTTTCTTGTTTCTTCAGGTTCAACAACTGCCTTTCCTTTTATTGTTTTACTAGAAGGTCCTGCTTCCTCTCTGTATTTCTCCTGGCAAGCTTCTGCTAGAGCTTTTCCACAATTGATGCAAAGCTTATCCATTAGATCCTCTATCCTAGTATATGGAGAAGTGGCACTGCTTTCAGTAGAGATTTCTGCTTTAGCTTCCACTTGTACGTTAGCTCGAGCCATTAATTTTGGTTTCCCAAAGCCAAAGACTGGCTTCTGCTGTTTTTCCTTGGATAAGTGGATGCTGTTCATTTTTACCTGCAATTCATGAACATTAGGGAAATGATTTTTATCTATTATCATGGTAGGAACATTTTCAGGAAAGGTTAAAAGTCCTTTCTTGATATTTTCTTGAATTACATTCCTAAAGACTACACAATTATTAGTAGAATGTCTCCAAGAATTGTGCCATTTACAATACTCCTTATTCCCCAATTCTTGCATGCTAGGGATCCTATGTCCTCGAGGGAGCCTGAGAAATTTTTCGTTGAGGAGATAATCAAAAATTTCATCAGCTTTTGTGATATCAAAAGAATATTGTTTTGGAGGAAACTCAGAATTTCCTCGAGGGTTTACATAATTATCTTCAATCTTGATTAGAGCATCACAAGTATAAGGCCTTTTTCCTACTACTTCTGCTGCATCTATTTCTAGATTAGGGTCATGGTAATATGTTTTGTAAGAAGAATTCCTTCTTTGTGCTTCCTCTCGTAGGAGAGCTTCATATCTAGAGACCTTCGAGGTTAACTCAAACAAATCTCTAAAATCTACATCATCGAATTTTTTTCTTAATTCAAAGGTTAATCCATTCTGGGCCAGTTTGACAAATTCGGCCTCGGGTAAATTTACTCTACATCTATTCTTAAGCTTTTTGAACCTGTAAATATATTGAGATACATCTTCCTCTTGGGATTGTCTCAGTCTAGCTAAATCAGCCACGGTTACTTCTGGTTCAGTTCGAAGGAATTGGGCATGAAACATTCCTTCTAATTGTTGCCAATTGGTTACTGATCCGGCAGGTAAATTTACATACCAGGAAAAAGCAACTCCAGTGAGGGAACTTGCAAATAATCTTAATTTATGATAGTCATTATTTCCTACCTCTCCACATTGTCCAGTGAACCTGCCTATGTGTTCTATGGTTGATGGAGTTCCATCCCCTGCAAAAAGAGTGAATTCTGGGACTCTGAACCCTCGAGGGAACTCATAATCTCTATCTATCCATTCTGGATAAGGCTTTCTATATACTGGAGTAGTTACCCCCCGAGCTAGAGGACCTACTACTTCCTGGATAATTTCGACTATCCTATTTCTATCATCCCTTCTTTGGGGTCTATGTTCTTCCTCCCTTTCATCCCATTCTTCAATGGGATTTCTCATAGGGACCGGTTCTCTTCGAACTGGTCCCCTTTCTTCCCATTCTTCAATGGGATCTCTCATGGGTACGGGTCTTCCCCTAACTAGTCCTCTTCGAGGTTCAAAGGGATCAAATCCCATACCTCTATTTGCTTCCATAGGGTACTGATGGTTCCCTACAGGCCTTACTGGGTGGTTATTTCTTCCTCCTGGGCCATGTTCCATTGGCTTTCTTAACTGGGGTATATTTTCATCTTCCTGTTCTACCCTTCGACCCCTTTGATTTTGTACTGTTTCTTCAGTCCTAGCAAGCATTCTATCCAATAATATTGTAGTATGCCGTTCTAATGCTCTTTCTAGGTCAATCCTATTTTGATTTTCTATGTTGTTAGAAAAAGTTTCAAACAAGGGCCGTATATTCTCAGTCGGCTCCTTAGGCTGTTCAGACTTTTCTATTATTTGATGCACCATTTCATTTGTCTGTTGCATACTAGTTTCCAACCTTGTATTTTGTTGTGAACTAGACCTAGTTTGTTGCAGCATTTCACCTATCAGTTGTGTATTAGCTTGCTGCATTTCATTTATTTTCAAAAGTAGTGCTTCCATCCTTGCAAAAGGATCTTCCTCTCTCACTGGGCGGTCTGTTTCTGAGTCACTTAATTCGAGACCAGCCCGACTAGCCATTTCATTGTTGGCTTGTGAGGATTTAGCTTGCTTACTTCTAGTGTTAGGAGCCATTACACTTGACTTGTCCCACCGGGCGTGCCAAAATGTTGATCCAATTTTAAATTTCTAGGAGTTCGAACCACTATAGGGTAGTTCGAGTCCCTTGAAGTTATGGATATCAGATGATGGGATTCGAATGCCTCAATTAAGAGGACTTTTTAGGGAGACAGGTGTAGACATCCATTTTTGACCATGAGTATGGTCATGAATGGTTGCCTATGTTTAGAAATGAAATAGGGTGTCAAAACCCTAAGTTCCCAGTTTTACCTCTTGTGGGTAATTAGATAGATGTCATTATCACATGTGTGTTTTTAGGTCAGATTGAGTCGGTTCTTTTTTCATTAGGTTTTTAGAGAGTCTAGGAGCATCCCTGCGAAATTCCATGGCATTCCGAGCAAGGCTTGACAGAAAGGAAGGCCTTTTGTGACTGAATGACAGTTTGGTCCTTTGAATCACAAAGGCCCAGAATGACTGTCGATCTTGTCTCGAATGGTCTCAAGGATTTGGCATAGAAATTCAAAGTGTTTTTGGTAGCTAAGTTGATCAGTGGCAAGGTCTGTGGAGCTTTCTGGCTCATGATTGGCTCGAAAGGCTCGAAAGGCCCTTTCAAAGCCCAGATTAGGGTTTCGACCGGAAGCGACCGGGATTCGATATTTTTATTAAACCAAAGTCGTTAGCAAATTTCAAAATCCTAATTTGGGCCCGGCAGGCCCTAAACAGCTAATCGGTTGACTTTTTCCTAAACCTTTGACCTTGGTTAATGCATTTTCACTTCAAACTCTTCTAGAAACATGGAGAATCTAATCATGATCTTTTTGGCGCTTGAATTGTCGAATTTGGACTTGAAACGGGCCCGAAAAGCCGAAAACAGCCGAGACGGGTCGTGAAAGGCCAAAATAGGTTAAATTTGGGCTGAAGAATCGATGACCATCCCTCCCCGGACGGTTGGCCGTCCCTAGGGGATGGTTGGCCGTCCTTAGGGGACGGTTGGCCGTCCTAGGGTGGACGGTTGGCCGTCCTAGGGTGGACGGTCATCCATTCTCTCGCCCAGTAACTGCTAATAATTAGTCTTTTACCTGCCCATGACTCTTCCAAGCTTTGCCATGTGTCCAGTTCGGCCATGGGGGCTTTTGGATGAGTATGAACACCTTGGAAGGCTGGTTTTGAGCCCTTGGATCATTCCTAGGAGATTTAAATTCAGCCATTGATCAAACTCAGGCCTCCCTATAAATAGAGGGCCCTGAAATCAGTTTCAACACACAGAATAAGCTTTAGAGAGCTAACTTGGAGAGTAGAGGCTTGAGCAATTGCACAAGCTTCCCCCATAGCACTCTAGCTTAAGTTTTAAAGTCCTTGAGGTCCTTGGAGTCCTTGGAGCTTGAGGAGAAGGCTTGGAGCAAGTGGGAGGGAAGCAAAGAAAGGTTAGTAGTCTTTATGTTTAAGTAGTTTTGCATTTTTTTTCTTTTTCTTCTTCTTCTTCTTCTTCTTCTTCTTTAATCATGCTAGATTAGGTTTTTATTTCCCTAGTATGCATAGGATTTAGTTCATTGTTAATATAGGATTTAATTCATTATTTCTCTAAGCATGCATAATAGGATTTAGTTTATTTCTTTAATATGCATAATAGGATTTAGTTTATTTCTTTAGTATGCATGATAGGTTTATTTATTAGTATGCATAATAGGTTAATAGGGATTAGTTATTTCTTTTTCTTAATGCATGATAGGAATTAGTTTATAATATGTATGCATATCTCTCCCTCTTTTCTTCCACTCTTCTTTGATCATACCATGTTAGGATTAGATATTTGGGATTTATTTCATGTCTAGAATATATGCTAGGAAGTTAGGATTATGCATGTTACTTTTTAGTTAAGAAAGTATATTAGTCCATCTCTTTGAGTTATTTTGCATATTGTTACCATACTAGGATAAAATTGAAAGTTGCATATTAATAGTTGGTGATTAGGTTTGGTTATATCATTATTTTAATTGTGTCTTGATTGGAATGCTATATGAATTGTGAACGATGGAGGGAGCAAAAGGAAAGTCTCTTCCCTTGTGATAGAATTGATTGTCATATTAGGTTGCATCTTAGGTCATTTTCACTCATTTTATTCTTTTATTTTATGAGTTTTAAACCCACTTTTTGATTACTTTCAAATCTGTCCATGGATTTAAAATGGCCTTAAAGTGGATTAAAACTCACTTTTTTAGGTCTAAACTAACTTAGAAATATGCCTAGGTTCACATAGTTTGATTAGATTGCATTTAGGACATTTTTCATGCATTGTTAGCATTGTTTGTTGTATTTTTTTTTTTTTTTATTTTACTTAAATTCCAGCAAGCATGCATTTAGTATTTTAGGTATTTAGACTAACCTAGGATTAGCTAGAAACCCTAGGATTAGGGGGATCATTTGTGTGGACCAGCCACGTGGCGGGGTTTAGGTGTCCACATCATCACCGGACGATGTGATTAGGGGGGTTTAGAAATCAAACAAAGGAGTCGCCACCTTATTTTTAAGGAATAAGGAAACCATAAAAATATTTTATTTTCAATAAAATAAGCTCCATTAATGGAAAAGCAGTCTACAAACCAGAGATGGATCCGGGGGCTAGTTTACGACGTGGGAAGGTTCCAAGCTTTCACTTGTAGGCACCCACCTCGCCCTAATTAAAGGACTTCTAATTTATTTGGGCTATTTATATTTCTCAATGCAAACAATCCTAAATAATTTAATCAACCAACAAAATAGTAATATAAATGCAGTAATCTATATTAGTTATATTAATAATAAAAAATACAAACAAACCCTAAGAACCTAAAATACCCTACAGGCATCCTAGGGCGGACTTGAGCCCTATTAGCGCCTACGTAACTTACTAGTATCACCTAGCAAGTATCAAAGTCCACGTAGTTCGACTACCCTAGGACTCTCCTATTGTAATCGATCACATCATCAAAGGTATTCAACCTAATTCAAGACTCTAACTTCGAGAGTTTTTGTTTGTTTAAAATCATTTATTCAAAATCATTTCAAATTAAAAGACTTTCTTAAAATCCAAATATTCTAAAATAATTCTTATCTTTAGAATTAAATTCCAATTGAAAATCTTTTTCAAAGATATTTCAAGAAAACCAATCATATCGGGAGGAATCTCATTCCAAGGTAAAAATCTTAAAACATTTCAAATTCTTTTGAAAATCATTTAATATTCAAATCTCTCATAAAATCATGTTTATTTCATAAACATTATATCAAAATCATTTTTAGAAAATCTCTCGAAGATAGACACTTAAATCAATTGAAACACCCAAATCTGATAGCGGTCTTTACAACAAAGGATAGTCCTAGGGAAGGTCAAGTGACCTTCCTAAGCCTAGGGTCCCTAGCTAGCCCTAAAGTTTATCTAGAATCCTAAAATCCTAATGCAATGCATGCTGTAATTTAAATAAATCCAAACAAATATACATGAAATTAGTCCTAACAATGCATGATAATGCTCCTAAATGCATGCTAATTTTACTATGTGATCCTAGGCATATTTCTAAGTTAGATTTGACCCTAAAATAATTTTTTGAAGTGATTTAAGGACATAAACAAACCCGGACAGATTTGAATATTAACCTTAAACCACCCTAAAAAACCATGAAAATAAGAACAAAAAAATATGAAGATGACCTATCATGCTTTCTACATGAATATACAAGATAAACTACAAAAATCATCCAAAATATGGCTTAAAAATGATAATTAAACCATTTTAAAGTATATATTCAAATCTGGACAGATTTGAATATACACTTTTAATGGCCTAAAAATCATTCTTAATCCATGGTTAATAAAGAATAAACACCCTAGCATACAATCTATCATGCTTGATTAAATTACAATGCAAAACATATCAAAAACTACACAAAAATATGCTTACACAATTAATTTAAACACAAGGGGAGGGTCTTACCTTCGCACGCTCCCTCATACACAATTTATATATTCAAACAATCAATTTCATGCCAAGTGCTTAAATAATCATGAAAAGCATAAAAAGACTCAAGACTCATCACATGTCAAAATAACATCCTAACACATTCATATCATCATTAATACCATCAATCAAATATTTAGAGACTCAAATAACAATATGAACATATCAATATCCATTTTAAACATGCTTACACATAAATAATGAAAAAAAAACTCATCCTAAACATGATAACTAACATAAAATAACAACAAAGCTAATCCTAAACATGTTAACTAGCACAAAATGATAACAAGACTAATCCTAAACACCTCTAATCACATAAAATCATAATAAAACTAACCCTAATCATGCATACTCACATAAAATCACAATAAAGCTAACCCTAATCATGCATACTTACATAAAATCATAATAGAACTAACTCTAATCATGCATATATACATAAAATCATAACAAAGCTAACCCTAACATGCTTACCCACATAAAATCACAATAAAACTACATTAACCCTAAACATGCATTCTAACATAAAATCTTGATAAAATTAACTAACCCTAGACATACATGCTAACATAAAATCATAACAAAAATTAAACCTAATCATGCATGCTCACATAAAATAACAATAAAAGACAACCCTAATCATGCTTGCTAATATATAATCATAATAAAGCTAACCCTAGACATGCAAACTACATTAAATAAGCCACATACATCAACTAACATCATTCTAACATATGCAGGCAACTAAAAAATTATTCATATTATACATCTTGAATGCATGAGAATGGAGAAAAAAGAAGGATTTACATAAAAAATCAAAGAACCAGACCATGGTTAAGCATTTACCCTTCGATCTCCTTCTTGGCTACCTTTCTCAAAGCTCCTAGCCTTGAGTTCTTGCCCCTGCAATGGTGTAACAATGGAGGACCAGATTTGTAGCCTCTGTCTCAAAACCCTAGAATTCTCCCCCTCTCTTCCTCTAACTCCATAATGCAGTATATAGAGCTAGGGTTCAAAACCTTGAATGGTTAGGATTAATCCATCTAAAAAACAATCCTAGGGCTTAGAACGAGTCTCCCTAGGGTTTGAAAGCTGAAACCCTTCGAATTCATCCCAAAAAAATCAAATCAAATCGGCCAAAATAGGTGAAAATTTCAAAAATTGCAAAATCTGATCGAGCATGCTGGTGGCCGTCCTAGCTAGGACGGTCACCATAGTGACTTCCCAAATTTTCTTCCCAAATTCTAGGGTTTTCAAATTTTGGCCATATTTTGGTCAAATCTGATCCAAATTCGATGGTTCAGGGCTCAAAATGACCGTGTTTTGATCCTCCACATTTTTAGAATGTTTTTGGGTTAAAAATACTTGACCATGGTCAAGGGTTTTAGCAAAAAGCTAGCCAATTGACCCGGTTGTGCCAAAATTGGTCATATGACCATTCTTTGTTTTGTAAAATTGATCAATTAGGTTTGCACCACTTCTAAAAACATGGTTTTAATATGAAATTGGTACTTGAAAACATGTTTTCAAAATCTTTCATTTTGGTGAAAATGACCAATTCACGGTCGATTTGAACAAACCCTAATTCAGCTCATTCTTACCCGTGGGATCGATTTTGGGCGAATCTATCCCAACCATTCAAAGGTTCAATTGACACTCCAAATACACTCCCCACATCCATATAAACCTCATGAAACAATCCGTTTCGAATTCGGAGGTCATTCGGAAATTATACGAGAAAAAGGACGAAAATGCCCTTCAAGTCGCAAAAACCCTAATTACCTATCGAGCTCT
>JAESVK010065545.1:0-14706 GCA_017140935.1 Hamamelis virginiana
TTGTACAAACATTTAAAAAAAAAATTATATTTTGAATCATTTACAGCTTTTATTCTAATAAATAAATAAATAAATAATATATTTATGACATCACGGTTCAACCCGGTTGATCCGACGGTTGAACCAGTTGACCCTTAACCCGGTAACTTTTCCGGTTCGATGAACGGTTCGGGTTTTAAAACAATGGTATTATGTGTTATTTTGGTGATTGTATAACAATTTGGTGATTATATGAAGTTTTGGTTATTATACATATCCTGCATGCATTTAATGTTTGATGGGATAATAGGGGACATGATTTGATGTGAAAAAGTTTTGAAATGACCTGCACGGATTGAAATTGGTGATTGGTGATTGTTAACAAAAATAGTGATTATTAGAAAATATGGTGATTGGTAATTTTGTGTAAATTTGGTGATTCTTCATATTATTGGCGATTGTTCAAATTTTTGGTGATTTATAAAATTGGTGATTAGGTGAAAATTTTCAAATGAAATTCAAATTTTTTTTACCATTGAAAGGGCAAAAATGTCCATTTTCATGTACGGAGCTTCATTTCCGTAAATATTTCAATGTGGGCTTCATTTCCATAATTGATTGAAACCTCAGCAATATTATTGTAAAATGCCATTTTATTAACAATCTCCAACATTGCACAGATTGCCCAATTTAATATATAATCCTCAATCTTTAAAAATGAGCAGAATTCCCAATTTAACAAAGGATCCCTAGTCCCCAAAAATTAATATTAAATCCCAAATTTGACTAAGAATCCCCAGTCTCCAACTCCAAACTCATCATTATTGAGGGACATGAATGACCGACATTAAATATTGATTTGACATGTTGGGGATTGAGGATTATGTATAGACCTGGGGATTCTGTGTAAAATTGGGGATTCTGTATAAAATTTGGGATTTGAGATTATGTACAAAATTAAAAGTCAAAGTCAAATTTTGACAATTTGAAGGGTATTATTTTGGTAAAAAAAAAAACAGTAATAGGTTAATGTTCGTAATTAACTTTGAATCAGGTTCATTCACGTAATATTCCGAAAACTTAAAATTATTGATGTAAAATGCCCTATATACGTTAATATTTGACAACAAAAAGAAGAAGAAATTAAAATCAATTAGAGCACAAACCTGACCAGCTGCATTCCTTACTCGAACAAGAATTGTGGTTAAAGGCAGACATGTTGCTACAGCCAAATGACAGAAATGGAGGAATTCAAGAAGTTTAATATCCAAATGACAAAAATGGAAAATTTTAAGTTATAAATAACAGAATATATTAATGTGTGTCCAAGAACAAAAAGTAGATTCCTTGCTTGTAACTTTCGTCCAACCCTTTGCTTTAGAAGATTAATTAAGCAAATAATGAGAGGGCAGATTACTTGCGTATAAAACTATTCTCCCTATGCATTTGCTTTAAAAGCTAACCAATTAAGATTGGTAGCAAAAATGACTTGCTTGAACTTAATTTCTTCCTCACCTTTAATTTGTTTTAAGTTACCTTTAATTCCTTACTGTTTTTTAAAGCAAAGGATCGAGTTAGTGGTAGTCACATTTAATAATGCCTCAGCATATTTCACATGTACACACATTGGATATGGTAGTATAAAGTTCTAACCTCGATCAGGAACTTTCAGATTTTTTTTTTTTGGGGGGTTTTGAGGGAGATAAATACTTACATATGTACTTTGGTTTTTTAATTAGCTTGTAGAAGTTCACAAAATATTGTTGAAAAGGAATGGAGGAAGAGACAAGTGTTACCAATCTATTACTATAATATATACCGAGCCCTCCTTAAAAAGTTGGCGGGGCATAATCTCCTTTCTCCTCTCTCTCCTCTCTCCATTTAATTTTATATTTTCTCTCTCCTCTCTTATTTAAAATTTCAAAATTCAAAATGGGACCCACCCCACCACCTCCATGCCTTTCTCTCTCCTCCCCTAATTAATAATTACTATTTACCTCACTCCCCCCAACATGCCTCTCTCTCTCTCTCTCTCTCTCTCTCTCTCCCCTAATCACTATTTACTCATTTTTTATTTTTTTTTATTTAGTGTTTTTTTTTCTTATATTTTGAATTTAATGACCTTAATTTAGTATTTTTAATTGTTTTACTTTATGATTCTTTTTGGATTTTTTTGTTTTAATGGCTACCAATGAATTGTGATCAGAAATTTTTGGATATATTTACTTCAACATGCAGCCCATTGATAATTGTGGGATACATAATTTAAAAAATTGACCGTTGGATTAGATAACACCCTTATGCATGTTATACATGCCAAAAATCATAGTAATCTGATGGTCCTAAATACCTAAGAAAATTATCTAATTCAGCAATTGCAATAATTCGATGGTCGATGTCATTGAGAAAACTGTAATCATTTTTGTGATAACCCAAAAATTTTAAAATGTATAATTTCGAATTTTTAAATAATATTGGGGTAGTTTTGTAATTAAACAAAATTGTTATTTAAAAGCTTTTTGCAAAATGCCAAACAACTCCCCACTTCTTTTTTAAAAACCGTGGAAGCAGCCCCTTGTTTTCTTCATTTACTTTCAGACTTGAGAAGATTGGAGAGAGTTAGAGAGCAGCCGAGTTAGAGCAGCTGTGAGGGGTGGTTCGGCCGCCGGAAATTTCGCCGGAACCTCGCCTGAAAGTCGCGGACCTCAATTTCTTGCTATCTAGAGGTAAGTTCAAGCTTGCATGTCCTTCTCCTTCTCTTTTCCTTCCTTTTCTTTCAGGATATTTTCTGATTTGAAGAGTTCTAAGTTGGGTTTATCTTGCATGTAAGGGTTTTTGAGTTTCTTGGGTTTGAAGTTCCTTGTATGTTCACCTCCTTCTTCTTCCCTTTTTACATTTTCGGATCCTTGGGTTTTGGAAGCTTGGCTTTGGGTCTTGATTCTTTTTGTGCTATTTAAAAAGAGGTTATGGAGGATGGATCTTTGATTACTAAGACTGATTCAAAGAGAGTGAGTTCTTAGTAGCTGGATGCGTGTTCATCCCTCTCTTTTCTATTTTGCATGTCCGGTTTTGGTGAGTGTTGATGCTAGTTGTTGGATTTTTATTATGAGTTTATGTTTAGATGGTATTTCTAAGAGTGGATCCAAGTCTGAGATGAAGTGTCTGGGTTTGATTCATGTCTGCATGTGGTGATTTAACAGTGAAAATGGTTCATTTTTAATTATGATAGGCAAGGTTGAGGATGATGACTAACGGCAGCCATTGTTGCTTGATTCAAGCTTTGATTTTGAGTTTAAATGATAAATTACATGTTTTTGAACATGTATATATGTGGGGATAAGGTTTTGAGTTGCTAAATTTAAGTTTAGAAAAGCTTGGATGAACATCAATGGCGGTTTGCATCAGTTGCAGCTCGGGCGTGTTCTTCAATTCAGTGCACTACTGATAATGGCTATATGCATTATCGGTAATGCGTTGGGTAGCTTGAGCAGAAGGCCTGCATTACCGGTAATGGTGCTTTTTTTCCTTGTTTTCTTTCAATCTTCATTTCATCATAACTTTTTCATATGAACTCCGTTTTTAACGTTTTTTATATGTACGAAAAGCTTATGAAATCTAGTTTTTGAATTTGAAGGGTTTTGGGACAAAATATTTTTAGAGAGAGAGAAATTATGGAAATACCATATTTGCCCTTGTGTGCAGTTTGTCTACTTTGGCCTATATCTTCTATTTCGCTTTGCCTTTGGACATGGGATTCAATGTGTGGTATCTTGACACACTTGGGAATAAGTCTTGGAAGTTCTAAAGTCTTTTGGTTTGGAATTTTGGGGTTTTGAACCATTGGGTTGTGAGCGAGCAGTTTTGAGAGACGTATTGTTTTACTTTTGAAACTGTGGATGCTTGTGCTTTCATTTGATCTTTCTTGCTTGCATTATTGTTTGTTTCTCAGTTTTGGTTGGGTCATTTGGAGGACGACTTGCATTGGGTGCATCAAGCATTGTATTGGGAGGCTCGTGGAGCCATAAGGGTTGGAAAACACAACTGCATTGAGGTAGAGATTAGTAACTTTTTACAGTTGACAATGATGTATCTGTTTTACAACTGACATGAGAACACTACGAATTTTTAAACACTTTTTGAACGATATGATTCATAAATGGTTGTAAACCTTGTTCCTTGTTTTATAACTGTTACGAGAATGGTGTGGATTGTAAACCCTGATTTTAGAATGATATGGATTATGAATGTTGAGAACCCTATTTCCTATTTGAACTGTCAACTAGATACATGGAATATACATGCTTTCTGAATTGTAATACTTATGTGGCAAGCTTTATGAACTATATGAAAGGTTTTACGTGGAAATGCTTACAAATGGTGAACTATTTATAATTATGGGAATGGGGCTTTTCTACTAAATGTTTTATGAATAAAGTTGATAGGGCTATAACCAAATTGTTTTACAAAAGGTTATATGTTGTTGGTATTTGAAGATGCCCTGTCTATTCCAATGGTTTTATGATTAAGGAATGTGGTTTATTACACACTTGAATCATTCCCAACTCTTTGGAAAGGATTATGACGTTGGAAATCTGATTTATATAACTGTTTTGGGCTGAGGCCTAGGAGATATTGAAATGCTTCTATTTAAATGGGAATGCCTGCTTATGGGTTTCAGGTTCATTGTCTATTGGATACTATATCATTGGAGGTTTGAACCCATGGCCTTATTTGATTATATTTGAAGTACGTGAGTGGCTTCGGTCTCCGACCTGGTTTAGTAGTAGTCCGGTTGAGCTAAAGGTTTGTTAGCCTAGAATCAACAGTCCTATAATATAATTCAGTCCAAGTTTGGATATGCTATGGACCTTACGAGGAGACGCGTATGCCACTCATGCTGATTCCATACCGATGGGTCTACTATGGATCCTACGGGGTGACGTATAGTGCCATGCTATGGATAAGGACGGTATTTGGGCTCTAGTCCGCATGTGGCGGTTCTTTCCACTTGCGAGGCATATGCCCTATTGTTACTGATTTTGGAGACTATGGTTTTTCATTGAAAGTTCACACAACTTTTAAATATTGTTTATGAACTGATTTATTAAACATTTGAGCTTTTGAAATATGAACTTCATATGAATATTCCATGTATCAAAATGTTGTTATTAATGCGTAAAGGTTACATTATTCCTGCTGAGCAATTTCAGGCTCATTCCTGCTTTTCATGGAACGGATTATAGGTTGACTCGGGGTACATGTTTGCTTGGCATAATTCGCTGCTTTGGAAGTGATGAATAGCTGCATGGTTGTTTCCTGCATTGGTCTTATATATTTTCTGAGATATATATTATGTATTATTTAGTTATTGAGAGTAGATTTGATTTGAGATTCAGCCCATTTGATAGGGATGTTGGCATTATTATTTGATTTTCTATTTGTATTATATTTGGCGATTGGGACATAATGTATGGACATGACATTTCATTTTTTTATATATTAATTTCTTGTATCTCGTGAGCAAATATGAATGAGCATGACATGTTATACCTCTATCTTGACACGTGTCGACCTATCCGGAATGGTCAGTATGGATGTTAGGTTGTGTCGTTACAATTTTTAATGGTTCTAGCCTTTCACAATTTATATTTTAGCAAATTTACATGATACACATAAAAAGATTATCTAATTCAGCAGTTGATTTTTTAAAATACCTATTGTAATGGTGAGTCGTCCTTGAGTTAATTTAAGGACCGGTCCTTAATGGATCATTTCTGCTAATATCTATATGCTTACTTTACTTAAAGTAAGCATATAATGACTACAGGATCGGAATTGTATTTTTACTTGATTTCAAATAAGAAAAAAATAAAAACAAAAAAACAAAAAATTATTGTATTTGTAAAGGTAAGTGATTTGGGTATCATTTTTTTTTTTTTTACCCTTTTTAGCTAACATTAAACAAGAAGATTAATAATTAGCATTTAATGGGTGTTTATAAAGAGATAGAGGAATCTAGCTTCTCTTTTTTTTTTTTTTGTTGGAGGGGGGGGGGGGGAGGGGGGCGAGCAATATACATTAGTAAGGTTGATGGTTAATTAATTGTTAATTGGATTAAATAATATCTTTTTTTATGTCATGCATGCAAAAAATCACAGTGACATAGCGATTGGTTTCATAGAAATGTCACTGAGATAAACTATAATAGTTCTCGGTAGTCACAATTTTTCACAATCTATATTTTGAGATGCCGATATTGGATCACTATGATTTTTGGCATACATGACATCCATATGAAGTGTATCTAATTCAACTGTCAATTTAAAAAAAAAAAAAAGTATCCTACAATTATTTATCAGCTCCATGCTTACTATTTATTTTTAAAAAGTTGATGTTTTTTTTTTTTTTTTTTGCCAATTGATATACATTAGTAAGATTAGTGGTTAATTGTTAATGGAAAGAGAAATAGCAAATGGGTTAATTTTCATCCATGAGGAAAATAGACATGAATCACTAAGGTAAAGCTCATGTTTATGAAAAAATCATAAATCCGGGCATTACCTAGCGTTTATACATTATTTTTGGTATAACAGTGGACAAATTAAAAAAAAAAAATTGTACTAAATAATAATAAAATTAAAATTAGTTAAATTATTTGTAAAATTTTAATATTTTCCGATTAGTTCCTATACTCTTTTTTTTTTTTTTTCACTGCCAAGCATCGCCCGGGGTTTCTACTAGTTTTATCTATATATACTAATATATAAAGCCAATGATGAGTTATTTGTCATCAAGAATTCTTCCCATAATTGCCCTCTGCACGATGAAAAGTAAGTATTTAATGTAAGGTAAAAAATATATGTAAATTCATATACACCCATCAGTCCTACTTTTAAGGACTTCAAACACTAACACATGTGCCTCTCTCTCTCCAGCAGTTACGCTTATCTATGTCTTCAACTTCACAATTCTTTCCCTTCAACTTCACAATATATATATATATATATTACGTTTCTTCAATTTCACAAACACAATTCTAGTTTATGTTTTTTTATCTTCCATAATCAAAGCACTGAGTCTGTGCTTGGGAATGATAGCAACACTAGAGTCAATCCTGAGGCAGCCATGTGATCTCTTTGAGAAGGTAACCTCCCTCTTAATAAAAACTATTTGTTATACAGTTAGTCCTCAATATTGACTATCTTTACCACAATTTCAAAATTCAAATTTAGTTTGGTCGGGGACATCAGGACACCAATCAGTGCATAAATTTGTCTTTATGATTAATTAAAAAGTAAAAATATTATAAATTTGGAAGAAGCTAGAAAGTTATATAGTAAAATAATTTCAAAATATATTAAATTTATTCTACGATACACTACCCACACTTCTAATATTAATTTTTATTTTAAGAAATTATCTATTTATTTAAATTTTTTTTTTTTTTTTATAATACAATTTTATGATTTATATTTTGCAGGTAGGTTGTAGATTGCTATTCTATTCGTGCTACAAGTTTCAATTTTTAATTGTTCCTATCCTTCAAGTAAGTACATGAACAACTATATTTTACAAATTATTTTCAACTTGGTGATTTATTTATTCTTAATATGTTTTTAAATTGTATTTTTGTTATTCGTACTATAGAAAAGTATATATTTTGAGCTTTAAAAAGAAAATAAATAGAATTAAAAAAATAAACTAAAAAAAAAAAGAGGTAAGGAAATGATCAAAGTTGATACCAGTTGTTAGGGCGAACAACTAAAAAGAAAACACATAAACAAGAATCACACACGATACTAAAATTTAGGTTGTTTCACTATTTTTAGAGAATAGTATAATACTGTGCCAAACAACATCATAACCAACCCCAATCGAAGCTATAGTATAAATACCCAAAACTGGTTCACATTCCTAAACCATCCCAAACTTTAATATATATATATATATATATATATATATATATATGCCCTATCCTTGCATACTTCTAGAATGTCTCTAACTCTAGCATGGTTTAAAATATTCTAGATGCCAACAAGTTTCTAGTAATTGGGTCATAGATAGGACATACAACTTGGCTCTACAAAGTCCAACAATCTTCCACTTGGAGACTAGTCCAATCACCAATACCAAAAATGAACTCATCATGCCTCCAAACATAGCTACCACCACAACAACTCATCCACTTGTCCTTAAGCTTGAAAACTAACTGAAACTGAGCACAGCTTCGGTTTCTCACTAGTAACACCTTTTATCAACATACTGCTCTTTGTTTCTTCAACTTCACAATCACAATCCTGCTTTACATTTTTTATCTTCCTTGATCAAAGCTTTAGGTTCGTGCTTAGGAATGATAGCAGCACTAGAGTTGGTTCTGAGGCGACCATGTGCATCTCTTTGAGAAAGTAACCTCTCTCTCATTAATGACAATTTGTTTGAAAGCATCCTATCACATTTCTGTGATAAAAAAGCAAGATCACTACAAGGAAAATAGTAATTTGAAAATAATGACAGTTATTATAAACGGTAATATTTAAGATTAAATAATGACGGTTGAACAAAATCCGACATCTAATGGGGGAAGAGTGACATTTTATTAAAATTGTCATCTTGCTCCTTACAAAGATGACGGTTTGAGAGTTTCTTTTATTTTTGGCACAAAACACAAAACTCGACAACTAGCGAGAACCCTTTTTATTTTGGAGCTTAGAAATTGAGAAACTCATGACTCGCGCATTTCTGTCTCTCTCTCTCTCTCTCTCTCTCTCTCTCTCTTATGTTGGGGACAGTGGAAGCAAAGTGGAGGACTTGTATAGTAAAAAAAATCTTATTAATGCAAGAGCTGAACTTTTTCTATTATAAACCGAATAAGAAAACAGGGGAGATTTTTCAGGGGAATTACAGAGCTGCTGCTCCTGCACTATTTTTCTTTTTTTTTTCACTTTATTACATTAAACATCCCTTACGATTATATATGAGAAGACCCAAGAAGCTAGCAAAGACATTAAAACTTTACTTTTCTAGACACATTGGAAGATGAATCGACCAAGGAGAAAACAATTCCCAACTGCATTCTTTAAATGTTATTCTAGACTTCTCTTCAAAATTACAAATTACTTTCTAACACCCCTTCTTAATTTGTAATTTTCAGCTGAGCTTTGAACTTCTCACTAGTGATTGCTTTGGTTAGAATATCAATTGGCTGATCATTGGTACTTATAAACTCCAAACAAATTTCTCTTTTGTTCACCAAATCTAAGATGCAATGATGACGAAGCTCTACGTGCTTTGACCTAGCATGAAAGACTGGATTTCTTGTCATCGCTGCTACAGACATATTGTCACAAAAGAATAGAGTAGGATCCAAATGCTTTTGCTACAAATTTGAAAGTATTCTTCTAAGCCCAACAACTTCACAAGCGGCATCTGTAGCTGCAATATATTCAGCTTTGGCTGATGATAATGCTACATTATTTTGTGTTTTTGAACGCCATGAAATCACATTTGTACCCAAGAAAAAAATGTAGCCTGATGTGCTTCTCCGATCATCAACAGGAACCTGCCCAGTTACTGTCAATGTAGCCAATGAGTCTTTTATCTTCTTCCTTCTTATACATGATACTTAGTCTTTTGGTGCCTTGAAGATAGCACAATATTCTCTTTGCAGCTACATAATGAATTTTACTTGGCTCATTCATATATCTGGAAATATAGCTCACAGAATGCTTTATGTCTGGCCTTGTATTTGTGAGATAAAACAAAGAGCCGACTAGAATTCAATAAAGTTTTGCATCTGCACATTCAGCCTTGTCATTTTGATGCAGCTTTTCATTAAGAGCCATAGGAGTAGCACTAGTTTGCAAGATGACATGTGAAATCTCTTCAACAAATCTTCAATGTACTTTTCCTAGGAAATAAAACTCTGCTCCATTGATTGCTTCACTTGAATGCCAAGGAAATATTTCATTAGTCCCAAGTCAGTCATCTCATAATCTTTCATCATTGCACTCTTAAATTCTTCAATCATTTTAGTATCAATTCCCATAAAGATCAAATCATCAACATATATGCAGACTATAAGAATGTCATGCGTACCTCCCTTCTTAGCATATAAAGATGGCTCATTTAGGCTTCTTTGAAATTCATTTTGGGGAACTGGCGAAGGTAGCTATCAATCTTCTTGTTCCATGCTCGAGGGGCCTGCTTCAAGCCATATAACACCTTGCGCAATCTATAAACTTTATTTTCTTTTCCTTTCACCAAGTATCCTTAAGGTTGCTCGACGTAGACTTCTTTTTGTAGATCGCCGTTGAAAAAAGTTGATTTTACGTCAAGTTGAAAAATTTGCAATTCCATTTGAGCTGCTAGTGCAAGAATGATCCTTATTGTCTCCAGTTGAGCAATGGGAGCAAATATTTCGGTGAAGTCTACCCCGGCTGTTGAGAATAGCCTTTAGCTACAAGCCTTGCTTTATGCTTTTGGATAGTTCCATCTTCTTTATACTTGACCGTGTAAATCCATTTAAATCCAATCACATCCTTTCCCTTTGGAAGGTTCACGAGCTCCCAAGTGCAATTTTTTCCAATCATTGTAATCTCCTCATCCAATTCTTTGACCCAAAATTTTTCTTTTGCAGCTTCAATGAAACTCTGTGGTTCACAAGTGAAGAAACCAACATCACAAGTTTCATAAATCTCTCTTAATGAACATACCTTCCTGGGAGGTGTGTCCGAGTCTGAAGAATCTATGGCAAGAACACTTTTATTTTGTGAGGCTAATGATTCCCCTTATGATATTGGACTTTCTTCTGGATTTAGACTTGGCTGAGAACTCTCTTGTTGAGTTGTGATTGGCTCGTATGCAACCAGCCTTTGATTAGAAGAGTCATCCCATTTCCAAGCTGCCATCTCATCAAATATTACATCTCAAGAAATCACAAGCTCATTTGTCATCGGATTAAGAAGCCGGTAGCCTTTAGATTCATTGCTATAGCTAATGAAGATATATTTTGCACCTTTTTCATCTAATTTCTCCGTGTTTTGAGACATAACAATAGCATATGCAATGCAACCAAAAACTCTGAATGAATCCACTTATGGCTTCCTCTTATTCCAAGCTTTGAACGGGGTTTTATTTCGAACTGCCTTTGTTGGTGAATGATTTAGGATGTACACAGCCATATTAACAACCTTAGCCCATAAACTATTGGAAAGACCTTTGCCTTCTAGCATGCTTCTGGCCATTTCCTCAATCGTCCTATTTTTCCTTTCTGCCACACCATTTTGCTGTGGAGTGTGACGAATTGTGAGCTGCCTTTGAATCCCTTTTTCTTGGCAATAATGTAGAAATGGCTTGTAGATGAACTCTCCACCATGATCAGTTCTGAGTGTCTTCATTTTATGGTCACTTTGTCTTTCTACAAGAGCTTTAAACTAGAGAAAAGTAGTGAAAGCCTCTAATTTTTTATCAAGAATATAGATCCGCATCATACGAGTGAAATCATCAACAAAAGAATGAAGTATCTTTTGCCATTAAGGGAAGGAGTCCTTGTTGGACCACAAATATCAGCATGCACCAACTCCAAAAGAGATCGAGCACGCCACGATGTTTTTGGAAAAGGTAACTTGTGCATCTTCCCAAATATGCACCCTTCACAAATTCTGTTATTTCTTTTCATAAAAGGCAGCCCACCACCATATTCTTTTGTTTCAATAATTGCAGGCCCTTGTTATCTCATATGCCATAGATCAAATTCATCCACACTTTTACTGTTAAATGCAAATTCTCACCTTGTGGCATTAAAAGAGGAAAAACTTTATTTTTAGTCATGACAACGTTTGCCATAGTGAGATTAGTTTTCTTATCAACGATATTGCATTCTTCATTATTAAATACTACTGAATAACCTTTTTTAATCAATTGGCCAACACTTAGGAGGTTTTTTGGTGTATTTTAATAAAAATAAAACTTACCTATCTTCCCTTGTCCCACTTTGGTTAGAAGAAGAGAACAATGAGTGGTTTATCAGCTCTTTTCTTCACTCCTGCTTAGTGAAGGCTTAAAGAACTTGGCACCTCACGTGCGCAAGAAGGGAAGAAGGTGGGGTATGAGTTTTTGAAATGGTCCAGAACCTGTAGCTCTCCTACTCGGACTGCTTATATACCGACTTCTGGTCAGACTTATGCATATTCTATAACAGTCCATAATTCATTTTCTAATTTATTTTTTTTCTATTACAGATTCATATTCAAATAAAATCAGATTTATCACATATTTTATTTATAAAACTTTGTAACCTATACCAGTTATGAACAAAATTCATTTCAAATTTGAATTTTTATTCATAACCTTTACAATTGAGTAGAATGCCATGTTTAATTATGCAACATAGGTTACACCTTGCTACACCTATAAATAAAAGACTCATTTAGGCATTCTAACTCTCCAATTCACAAGCTCTCTCTTCTCTCTTTCATTATCTATAATTTCCATATTTTTTTAAGTGTTTTGTGTGTTCTTCTTTAGGCAAAGAAGGGTGTTGTGTGGAGCTTCATATTTTCTCAAAGTTGTGCAAGCTTAGAGAAAATAACAGCGAGTGGTTGGGCTTGTTGTATCCTGAAGGCGACGTGCTAAAAACTATTGCATCGGATCTTTCCGTAGTGACGTAAATCGTCTTAAGGAGAGCGACCTAGTCTGCGCCTCAACCTACCTTACTTCACTTGTCTTTTATTTTTGAGGTAATATTGTTTTATAATTTCCAACAGATTTTGAGTTAAACAGGGCATTGATATATTTTTTGTTACCTCCCTTTGTGTGAACATCAACGGTCCCTTTGCCTTCAACATCTTGTAGCTTCCCATCACCAAGATTTACTTGAGAGGAAATGTTGCCATCGAGCATGACAAAGAACTCCCGATTCCCTATCATATGGTTGCTACAACCACTATCTAAATACCAAATTGTTGGCCCAAAATATACTCTAGAGGGGGGTGAATAGAGTATAGGCAAATGAAAAATGATTTCAAAATGGGATTAAGTATTTTTGAAAACTTAAACTTTAGACGAGTAGAATGCAAGCTTGAGTACTAACTCAACAATATTAATAACAAATAAATAACTTGAAATGAAAGAGATTGAGTTAGAGAGATTCAAACACTAGGATTTTTAACGTGGTTCGATCTCCGTCTACGTCCACGCCTCAATAACTTCGTCTTAAAGATTAATCCACTATCAAGACTCCTTCAAGGTGGAGAAACCTTTACACTTGCCTTCTTTCAAAGGTGGAAGACAACTCACCCACAAGGGTTTCACTAAACCCTTAAATATTACAATACAAGACGAATGAAGATTAAGTATTACAAAAAATGCTTCAACAAGCTGATTTGTAATAAATACAAGCACAACTAATGACTTCTCAAATGCTCAATAAATGTAGCTCAAAGAGATTCACAAAGAGAAGTTTTGGATGATGAGAGTTGGAGAATAAATGCTTCAATAAATGAGTTGAATAGTGTTGGTTGTTCATAAATGAGAATATGAACACTATTGTTAGCCTAAATGGTTCCAATCCAGCATATGTTATATGGTTTTAATGATAACAAACATTTGTCGCTGCGTTATCCAAATATCTTGTGCTTAAATGCTAAATTTGTAAGACAGATTTTCAAGAAAGACAGGAGCAAACAAATGGACAACAGAATCCATGAATTGGAGGCTCAAGTATTTAAGATGTTACTATTCCCAGAAAATTATTTTCCCTATGAAAAATTTGGCTAAGTATGAAAAATGAATTTTTGATATATTGAGTTTTTCAAAATAATTTTTGGCGGTAATTGATCCCTATATACTCATTAACTGAGTACAGCCTTGAGGTAGCTTTTATACGTGGTATATAATACCCTACTCGATAGATCAATTTTTGACACTGTTGACGAAAATTATTTTTTGTACTAAAATTGATTTTCTACATTTTGATTTATTGGGAATTTGATTTTCTAGTATTTTCCATTGAATCCAAATGGGGGGTACTTCCTTATTTACATTGTAAACTTAAGTAAATGAAAGTAAAAGTAATTAAAAGTAAAATGCAACCATTTACTTAAATGTTTATATGTAAATAAGTGTTCTGCAGGAATAGTGTCAGATTGGTGTTGGAGTAATTGTCAAAGCTGCTGCTGCAACATTTGACATTGTGAATGCTGATTCAAACATGGCTGCACCTCCAAACGGATTTGTTGCATTTTTCAAACCAGTTTGAATCTGCAGATTGTCAAGACGCTCCTCCTAGACGCTCCAACGTATAGCTGATTTCTAAGGCTATAAATACACTTGCCATGAAGCTTAATTCCACATCCAATCACATACACTATTGCAGCTTACAAGTGTTCATCATTCTTGAGTGATTCAATTCATGTATTTCTCTCTATGAGCAAATTAGTTTAAATCTTTGAGAGATATTATTGAGAGCGTATTTGATGTATTCTCAGTGTTGTTGAGAATCATATTGGTGGTCATCCATATTCACTTGTATTTCTTGTGAATTTAAGGTTTTGTATAAACCTTGTTTGGTGAGAGTCTTCCACTGTGAAAGAAGGCTGTGTAAAGGTTTGAATATCCACCGTAAGTGAGATTGATAGTGGATTAATCCTTAAGACGGAGATCTTGAGGCGTGGACGTAGGCGGAGACCGAACCACGTTAAAATCCTTGTGTTTGAATTTCTCTAACTC